>MNPL01020419.1:11841-24687 GCA_002081605.1 Tropilaelaps mercedesae
CTTTGTTTCCTGGGTATCGAACCGCTGAGCAGCAGCCTTGGGTCGAAGTTGACACAAATGTGTTTACTCTCTAAATCCGTTCATAACAAGATTGCGCGTTTCGACCTCATAAGACGAACTCGCCCTCGGGCACTCGAATTCGAGAGAACAATATCCTCACGTTGCATGGGGGTCAAGGGCGGGCCCGCGCGCGGATCAGGCAAATGACGTTATGTGGCTTATATAGGTTGCGTCGTGTCCACGAGCTCACCACCTTGACAAGACATCAGCACAAGCCTGATTTTGCATTTTCGCACAACGCGCCTGCCAGGCCAGAGTCGTGACCCACTTTCATCGGTGCCTTATCGTCGCCAGCCGAGCTCTAATCGCCGAGTCGTTGATGCACGACGCAGTAGTAGGCATACGTCGTCGGCCTTTGCCAGGCCGCATTAGGCTCACGGCCGGTGCACACCCTTGCAGGCAAACTCATAACAATGTAGACCAAGTTTTGTTGGCTAAATGCCTTCTGCTGTGCTTGAGAATGCACAGTCGCTGGTCAGTGTCGGAAGATGGCGCACGAACGCATGTTGTTGGTGTCAATATGACGAGAGCTCGTTCCTGCCTGAAGAGCCTCTATTCATGTGTACGGATCGCCGAGGGCGCAACGGACGTCGACGTTCTCGAAAAGCTGGAAAACTTTTTGAAACCAATGAAATCAAACAATCAACGTCGTTCCGAAGGTCAGAAGTTGACCCAATTTTTTGTGTTTATTAGCTGATATCTCTGGCTAGTCTGATGGTGGCTATGTTTGGTGTTTTTAGGCTAGGGCGGTAGTCTTCTTGAATGTACGCTTGCTTGTCGTGCTTAGTATAATGTGGGCAAGTTTCAGCAGTGTCAGCAAGGGCAAGTATCAGCAAGGGAAGTAGCACGAGTTGGGTAGACACAACTGGCTTGCGCATTCTCTATTGGAACTAGAAAAGATGAGCTGATTTTTTCCAACATTATATGTATATTTGTGGCTTGTATGTATTGCGTCCATGGATATATAGGTAGAGGGAATGTGAGCTCCGGGCGTCCGTTGTTGTTTCGAAACAGTGAAACCAACCCAGGGAATCACTTACAGCCTATGGGCCCGTTCTTCAACACTCCAGTCCATTGAACGTTCGTGTGTGCGCCGAGTAGCAGCGCAAAAGCTCTTTCAACGGCCCAAATAGAGAATAACTCCACACCCCCTGTGTCCTAATCCCTCTATCCGCCACACCTGCAGTGGGGCAAAGGGCCGAATGGCGTGTGGCGCATGCGCACAACTTCGGCTCTTCGCCCGATGACCTTGAAGCTGATCTTTTTCCCCTTCTGCCACTGTCTGGCTGTCGAAACAGCCAAGACCGCACGCGCCATCGCTCCGACCAGAATGTACGCTGAAGCCGCTCTGGTAAAATGGAGTCTATGTATCTTAATTCCCCGTGATAAATCTTTCTCCGCTTTGGAAGCGTTTTGGTTCGCGCGGCCAACACCAGATTGACTGTCTGTCACCTGCGTGGATGCAGCGACGATAATACGCCGAAGATGATCTACCGAAGATTCTTTATTAGCAGCAACCCTGCCAAAGGTTATGCCTCTTGCTTAAGCCATGTAGCACAGAATGTATGACATTGTTAGATATTGCAAACATGTGACCTTCATTGGATTTACATGGCTATTTTATGCTAAATTCATGATTCGGCACATCGAGCCACTCCACTATAGGCAGATGTCCGTGTCAGTCTTGCTCGCGCATTGTAGAGAGGGACGCAATATTCTGTCAATGTAGGACATTCTCGACCGCAGGAGGCGGCCTCTTCAACGTGCAAAGCGAATGGCAAGGGAAGGCCAAGCAAAAAAGTAAAATATCAAATGCCCTTTGAAAGGTCGATCTCTCCTGCTGACCGGTAATTCTAAATGTGCGATATGAATAGTAACTCCAACATGCCACTTACAGAAACTAACTATACCAACCCCTCAATAATGGCAGAACTGCCTATCGAGTTGGCAATGGCGTGTGCCTGCTACAGCCCGACATGAATATATGTGTCAGCCAGTCGCGTTAGATCGAAATGTGAACATCTGTGAAGGCCTAACAAGTTTGACAACACAATAACCCAGTAGTAAGTAGAATCTCAATTTGATGGTGCGCACATTTTCGAATATGTTTACAGCGGGGGTTTTTGAGCAAGGGTCATTTTCGATATGGTACGTTACGAAAACAAGCTCGATACATCTGATAATCTCTTGTCTTTTTACGTTGCGACGACGAAACGAGTACGCGTCCCCTAGTTCCATGATAGGATATTACCCTGGACGGTGTAGGACTCACGCTAAGGTACATCGGATATCAAAGAAATTGACTGACAGAAAAATCAGGTTTCGCTTATGAGTTTACTCGGTATGGAATTCCAGGCCGAAAGAACAGCTCTCTGGGCCTTTTTCAGAGATGCTAGAGCAACGAACCCATCAGGGCAAAAGGTAGACAGAGGCAGATAGGTTCACATAGAAGATTAGCTAGGAATCACAGAGCCGACTCTGTGGACGAACTTCCTGCTCGATAGGAGATATAAATTGAGTCCTCAGTGAAATCTTGGACCGACCTTCAGGCGTATTAACCAAGCTTCGCCCAGGATGCGAGTCTAGAATTCATTATCGTTATAAAAAGATGACCGACACGTGTGGGTCGAAGGGAGCTTCGTAGACTAAGGCATTTATAGAAGCTGGAAGGGTAACATAGTGAGATGAATAAATACAGCTACCGTCTTTGCAATGGAAGAATACAATCTGTAGAGAAATGTTCTTTGGACATTTCAAAGTCATATTTCGTATTTATACTGGGGCTGAGATCTCGTTTTTAACTCGTTTAATGCAACACTTTTCAAGTGCAACATTTTTTTTTCAAGCTGCTTTCGACTCTAATTCTATATAGTGAAACATTCTACATGTACAACAGGACTTGATATTTCTCTCACAATATGGCGCTTTTTCTTTAATTATGCGCCGACAATCGATATCCTAAGCTATTTTACTCGGTTTCATCAGCGTCAGATTTTAGCGTTTGTCGTCTGATATAGCCTCGTTAGCGTTGCCGTTTTTTCCACGTTCAAAAGATACCGAGAACTCGACTCAGTGATATTGACCGATGCTTTACTTGCGCAATATTGAAATTCATCTCTGGCTTCAGAATAATCGAAATCTCGCTGAAAAAATTTGGCATAAACAGCCGGCTACGAGCGCGAGCTCCCGTTCGCGAGCAGCGGTTATACTGAGGGATAACGGTCCCGAGTTAATCGAAGTAATTCTTCGCTGAATTGCCTTAAAAATCTGTTAAGCAGTTTGCGTATGTTTGCAGAGCTTGTCGGCGGTTCACCAGATGATCACAGTCGCTCCGAACCGATGGAGCCGGAAGGCCAATGCCGTCCGCATATACAACGGGTGACTAGCACACCTGGATAGACATAAGAATAGGCAGACTTAGAATTAGACCTACACAATATAATGTTTGGTCTTACTTGTTTCCTTACATACATTTTTCCGTAAAGGTTCACAGATTGTTTATGAGCTTCCCAGTTGTAGGAGTTAGCGACGAATAACGTTCCCCATGCTAAAGGGACATTTGCAGATAGGTTCGTTCGTGTTTTTACACACAGATTTCTTAACGAACATTTTACTTGGGGTACAAGACGATATCTTCCAGTACTACTTTGCTTTAACCACTCATAGTCTCGTCATAGTCTGCGAAAACAAAATGCAAAGCATTAGCGCTGTTGTTATACGCTGATATATGTGCGGATGTTAGATCAGTGCATGATTAAAGAGTAATGTATTTTTGTTGCATTTTGGTAAGTTTGTGCAGGACTGATGAGTCGCTGGCGACTATGTAAGCCTTCGGCCGACTCCCTTGGTCGCGTCTCTAGATTTCACCGTTGTACATTCTTCCTACCAAGCTTTGGTGTTGGCCTTTCTAGTCATGATCAAGTCCAAGTCCTCATCCAGGAGATGCGGACTGCTGTCTCCTGCCGAGAGGCCCCAGGGCGATGTCTTAGCGTAACTCAGGAGCGCTTCTGTTGACATTGTCGGGTACGTCCGGCTAAACCTGGCCGCTAATGTCCTTTAGACCGCCCTTTGTGCACCCCTATTTCCTGCCGTGCACAATGCCACGTCACCTCAGAAAAGTTCTGCATACAATGCGGTCGACTCAGCAACCGAAGCTAATGACTTTTGGCTGCTCCCGGTCTCCATCAACCCTCGGTAAAGTACGAGCCTGGTTCAAAGCGACCCATTGTGCCTTTGTCGAACCGCATCTCACGTGTACTAAGCGCAGTGTCGAAGACAACTCTAAGGTACTTCGTTTCCTTCTTGATGTGGACCGGAAGGCCTGCTACTATGAGGTTAACTCCTTTCCGCTTCCGGTCTGCTAGGTACAGTCTCGTCGAGCGCCGCTTTGAAGATGGTCGCAACTCATGCACTCAGCAACTCTAACCATGACTTCGTTGGCCGTGCCCTGTAGGGCGTTCTCTGTACTGGCCGTAACCAGAATGACAAGGTCATCGGCGTACGCCAACATGTCAGTATCTTCTGGGAGTTTTTATAGCGTTGCGTGATAGGCTAGATTTCAGAGCAGAGGCTCTAGAATCGAGCCTTGAGATACTTCATCAGAAATATTAGCTTACGCATCAAAACGATGTTGAGAAAAAAATCCAGGCGATATGAAAATAGAACTCTTTTTTTTTAGATTCAATTGCCTGACGGCTCGCAAAATAAATACCCAGGTCATGGTTTCTAACGACTCTGGTTATAGCGGCGAGATAACTAGAATATTATGGCATGGTTTTTTGCATTTATGAGTGTCAACATCGGATAAACCGCTTTTATGGCAACAGACCCAGTAACGTCTCGTCTCTTGATACTACTATCGAAGAATTTCCAATCGCCGAACCGCGTCAACGTGCGCGCTCTGAGGGCGCGTCTGGGGTTGTTTCGAAGTGTTTGCTAACGCTCCAAATATCTCGGCGGGTTCTGTCGTGTTGAACGACGTTTGGCTATAGTGAATAGACTGAATATTTGCGCGCGACACTAACCTACTAGCGTGACTTCTTATTCGTTTTGGTTTACGCATTTCAGCAAAATATACGAATGGCTCATGATTGCTCCCACAATTGCTCGATAGCTAGCGGTTCAGACTTCTAAACGTCTCGGTAAACAAGTACGATAAGCGTTCACGAAATATTGGAGTAGTGTTTTTCTTTACGTTGAATCGATAATAGTCATTCGGGCAGCCATGAGGATACTTGTGTGAGCTAAGCGGTATCCATTAAACGTATAGTAACGGACGGTCCATGCCAAAATTAGAGGCCCACTAAAACGCATTTGTGTCAGTGCCAATTAATAAACAGACATTGACGTGTGCCAAATAGAGAACAACAAACGGCCGTTGAACTCTCACACATATGTGTGCTTCACATTGGACGTCAGCAGTCTCTATTGTGACGATATTACATCATATGTTATTTAGCTAGCGTGTGACAATGTCTGCCCTCGATAACAACAGCTGCATGTCGAGCTATTAATGAGATAGTGTATTATTATATTAGTTTCTGAACCTCAGATAGAAACTTGGCACAGCTCCTTTCGGACTGCAACAGTGGCTGTCAAATGCTTGTATTCGCAGACCCCCTCGTCGAGAAAGGCTGAGGGAAAGGCAATAAGGTCATAACGGGCCAGCGCTGTAGGGGATGGAGTATGAATATGACCCAGATTTTACTAGCCGTTTTGTTGCGATGAAACCTGTTTAACGGCATACCGTTTCAAATAGTGTCACTTGAAACCGTGGCCCGTTTATATTATGAGCAGATACGATTGAATGATTGCTCGTTAATTCGGCGTTACATTACGCCGGTAAGTCTCCGACTAAACTGTCATTGTATATCTGCCACCGCGTGCCAGTGAAGTAAAATGTATAGAGAGAGACGTATTCTAAGCGCCCAACACTCGAACTGTGTCATTGTTGCTGCGAATAAAACCGTTAGCGACTACGAACTATTTCTGGGCACGTATTGAACCGTGCGATGGAAATGGTGGAACCTTAGCCTAACGTTCTCACGGCACATGATGAAATAATATTGCATTAGTGCATTAACATTTGGACGTATGACCGCATTCTGCTGCTAATAAATTGCACTTAACTGGCCGCGCGTCACTAAAAGTTCAACCTTTCGCGAATGTGTCACGTCCATAGATAGCAGTCGGTCTGCGAACCACAGACGTTTAGAAATGGTCGATTGGAAGAACGACTTTTACTGCCGCATAGGGTCTCAATGCCATACTCTCCCGAACTTTGGTGTTGCACGGTCAAATACCATACTCTCTGATATCGAGACACAGTGAATCGGCCGCTTGATGACAACACGGAGATATTCGCATTTCACGCAGAAAGAGCTGCCAGTCCGCTGACGCCATCGCCCCTTTTGCTCGGGAGATCGTGAAGCTAATATTTAATAGCGGTTACAGTGGCCGAATGCGTCGCTGGCCGGCTGGAGCGGCGTCGGTGACACCAGTACGACGTTGTGAGTACGTCCAAACTCTGCGGAGTCACGTACGCGATTGAACATTAGGAGCTGTTATTTTTATCTACCGACTGTGGCTTTGACTTGACAACTTGTGAATGTGGACTGTTTACTCTTTTTATACCGGACAAGTCTGAAAAGTTAGAGGGTGTTCGTGACGTTCCATGGATATTGGGTCAATTACCGAGAAGCGCGAAAATAGATTTACACTTGATGAAAAAATGGACATACAGTTCATGCACTAGTAGAACAAAGGGTCAAAACTCGTTTTTTGTGCTATGTACGACAGGTAGATGATATCTAGTGAGAGTAATACAAGCTTTAGCAATTCAGAATACTTTTATTATAAGACAGCACATTCGATTGCAATGACGAACGTGCCAGGACTAACTATAATTTAGAGCACCCAAAGTGAAGAATTCCTTCACGGTGAGATTTGATGATGCAGAAGACCATTCCACTCAGCCTTATTCACATCTACTTATAGGATAGTTCCTGGTCCAGAAATGTACGCACGGCCATAGATAGCGTAGCACGCGAACAGCCCGTTGTGTAGACTGTCGTTGTTGCGCCGTCTATTAATTTCTGGCAGAACAACTTCTTCCAGCATGTCAAGTAAAACGTTGTTTGTGGCTCACTAATCGAAGAACATGGGTCCAAACACATTTTCATAACGGAGTGCCGTCCACACTGTGACTCCAGGCTGATTTCATTGTTCTTCTAACGATATATGGGGATAATTTCGGTGCGAGAGACGTTTTTGGTGGTCGCCAGACCACGTAATTCTTAATACCTTTATAACTTAATAATTTTAATAATAAAGCGTTTTTTGCGCTTTCTCTTTATCAAAAAATGCAAAAATGCAAAACCTTACAACAAGCTATGAACCTATGAACTATAGGCCGATACATTTTCGTTCTAATGTAGAAACCAAAAGCAGAAAAACAAGAACGTATACACCAAACGGGATATGTTGAGTTGAAAATGCCTGTCCACGAATCATCTCCGAAACACGATATACGATAGCGAAAGGTAAGCGAGCGAAAGCTCTAGTGAGAATCGACTACTTTTAATGCCAAGGAACATCCCTTGTCACAGATTCGTTGAACGGGGACTGAAAATTTGCCGAAAACCACATTTATTGAATAATATTTTTCATAAAACTGAGGAATCCTGCCAAAAAAATTAATGAGGATAAATACGACTCTGTGATAGGGTGCGTGTAGTTGTACCAAGGCTTTCAGCACCATGTGAATAGCAACGGTAGACATTCTGACCAGGCTCGTGACTACAGTGGAATGCACTCTGGTATAATGAAATTGTTGTAAATCGATAAAACCTATTAAAAGTATTATAACATTGAGGGTTTACAAAGTATTACCTTCATCGAGTATTATTTAGCTGTCAAAGGTAGTGCAACAAAGCGAATGTTTGCCCTTCTTTCCACTCATATATCAACAGTTAATCTACTTTTTCAAATATAAACCTACTTGTACACCCCCTAAAATATTGTATCGATCTCATCCTAAACGCAATCATCTGTATTTTTAGCGCTACCATAGTGAGATCTATATTTGTGTTTATGTTACTCGGTGATCAAGAAATGAGGCGAGAAATCTACACTAAATCTGTATAAAAATTATGTTTATCCTCTTTGTCCTGATATCTAACTACATCGAGTTGGCGTCGCTGGTGAAGAAATTATTACTCGTAGTGGCTTCGGAAAAACAAGGGCATGTCTGAAGGATAGTCCCGAAGTAGACCAGCAGTCATTGCCGCTATCGAGAAGCAACTACGAATGTGACAGCTTTTTGTTTATCTACGACTTCCTTTCCAACTCTGCAAAATTATTGTTCTTATCTTATGCACCGGGGTATCCAAAATGGACTAACTAACAATTTATTTCCAAGACGCCCTAGATTTGCTTGGGTCGACTAACTCCCGCTCTCTTACTTCTCCTGAACGTATATGATGAAATAATGCGTCCAAAGTGTGCTGCAATATTCCACGTTTGACCTGAGGGGAGGAAAATAGCTCGAATAGAAGCGGGTCACCAAAAGGTAAAGGTGTGGAGAGCACGATCCCTTTCGGACATGGCGGGCAGAGAAGTTGCTGCTAGATGAAAACTGAATTAGGGCAGTCTAGAGACAGAAATAACGTTGGGATAGAAACAAGGCTAACGATTCGACTCCCAAGGAGTCAGGCGTCAAAGGAAACAGTGGGAATACGTGGAGGAGCCGGAAAACCAAGGAAAAGGTATATATATGTGTATATATTTCTCGAGAGGGAAGTCGAAAAGATAGCAGAACGGGAAGTGTGGCCAGTAAAAAGGAGAAGCCAGGAAACTGGGGAGCCGAGACAGAAAGAAGGAGGGAAATGACGGAATTGGGTCGAATCGAGTGGAGCCTCAGGAGAATAGTAGAGAGGGAAAGTCTGATCATAGAATAGGGTAGAAAGGGATGCATCAGAAGATAGGTACTCGGAGGATGAGGGAAGTGTAAGGAGCTGGCTGAAGGAGGGCGAAGGGTAAGAGGGAAAATTAAGTCTGAAGGAGGAAAAAGTAGGTGAAAGGAAGGGTCGGTGTCCAGAAGAGATCAGACAATATAATTCGAGAGTTAAATTGCACTTGAGAATATTTGCAGCCGCCATTGCTGTCGCCCCAGTGTTGCATGGGTTACCGCAGTATAGTAGCATTGTGCATAAAACGTTGCGATAAGGACGGAAAAAGAGCATCTATCTAATAGGGACTCATCGAGTGGACGAGACGTTGACGAAACATGGCAGACGAAAAACTGTCTGCATTCCAGATACTGTACATACAGAAGAACAGTTACTTCGAAGAACAGTTAAATGATGCTGGCTTAATATTGGTTGAAATTATGTAAAAGGAAGGCGGGGTAGACCCTGTAATCAGAAGCCTTATATTTTTCTTCATATTTGCATTTTCGCGTTCTAAGTAAGAAAAAAGCGTCGTGAAGAGTTTTTCGAAAAGAGCCGCGCTGGGTCAACTGCTACTCTGTTGCCCCGTCAGAACGAGCACAGTTGCTCCTCTGATTCTAGCAAGTTTCGAGAGCATACGCAGGGCTAATGGCCCTCTGCTCTGTTATGTAAACTCTCTGATGGGCCCTATCCGTTGTAGGATTTAAGCTGCTATTGCACGAAGACAGCATTCTCTGGAGCTTAAGAACTTTGCTGAGATAAAAACTCGAAGAAAATTAGGTGGTCTGAGACATGAAATGATGCCATAAAAAAAGCACAGTAAGGTTAAATTATTTTTTTTCGCCAACAATTTTTCCCTTGCCAATCACAGGCAAAAAACACTTTTTTGTGGTACTGTTAGACTGGTCTGCATTCCTAGGGCTATTAAAACCCTGCTTTGGTGCACTCTTTCCCACCTACGCTATGCCTCGAAAGGCGATACCGTTACAGCCATAAGATGGTGTTCATAACTAGCAGCATTGCAAGCATAACTATTTAGAATAAATTCCAGCTTTTCGCATAAGTCCCCAGAGTACAAGTATTCTAGTGCTCCGCTAAAAATTCAAACCAAGACTATCAGTTCCGGTTGTTGAGGTGAGCTTCTTTTTCCAAATTTAGTTCGTCATTCTCGTAAGAATCCCTTTCAATTAAGGGCGCATCATTTTTCGCAAAGATTCCAAAGTTTAATTGACAGCAATAACTTCGTCAAACTGTAATGTCACAGGACGGTTCATTTTGCGTCATAATAACGTGATGCTAAAAAACCCGTCGTTAGACGAATACCTAAGGTCACAGTTTGTGTCGTATTATACTGCACTGTCGGGAGTTATGAGTCTTTGAACAGCTATCTTGACAACCGTGTGGTTAGCATGAAATATCTCCATATCTATTTAGATGAACAACGCCTGGTCGTATGTTATATTTAGCTAGAACGAATGTTCGCACAGAATTTATTTTGCATATCTGACAGTAGTTCGAGATGTCGTTGCCGAGTATTTTGACAAACGCAATACTACTGAGAACTTCACACTTCATATCAGGTGATGATGGTATACACAATTAGTCATTTGAGACACACCCATACACACACACTCGCACACACACACTACCCACCAGTATCATTTGAGAATTGACAAATCTGACAGTTTTTTCATTTACGCTCACCGCGAACGAAACCAAATTGCATACTGTGGCATACGGACAGGTTTTTTGATGTAATTCGGTTGATGATATATATATATAATGAGCTTGATTAATATGACCAATGAAATATAATATTAAATATATATATATTACATACGCGAGATCAAACGAAAAACAAAACTTTCTTTCATAATAAAACAACTTATAGGCACAATATTGACTGCATATTATTGACTACAGGATCATTATATTAGTAAACTATTTTCTAAGGATTCATCAGAGCAGAGTCATCTGGTATTCACCATTTCACGTTCGGTGAAGGATTGTAACTCTTCAGCTGAGGCACCGAATTGAAAAGCGTTGTTTTCCTGTACTCTACAGGCCGTCTACGTATCTCATATTCGGTTATCACGTGCGGTGCGAACGCTGAGGAAACACAAATGAAACTGGCACACCAAACAAACTGCGTACAGAACAATTACACACGAGCTGACCACCTGCTTCAGTTCTATTGATATTTCGTTCTTTGGATCCCTGCTTTGCGACTGCACATCCCACTATCTACGCACCGGCGCACGTATATTGTCACACATCGCCACGGTGTTTGAGCTAAGCGCGCATTCGTAACTATTACACGATCCTCACTAGGTCTGTCACTACGTTTATGAAAGCATACCTGTGCGGCTTATCGTAGGTCCTGCTAGGAAAAGTGACTGCTACGATAACACGCGTTTCTCTGATTGATAGAACAATCATACACACCCGTCATATGGACTTTCGTTTTCCGATATCTTCGACGCTGGGCAGCAGCACTAAAAATCGTTGTAGCCTTTCGTAAGACATTGCATGACCTCGCACGAGAGCGCGAACCCGCTCCGCGCCCGTTCGCTCACGTTGCTTCGCGTTCTACCTTGACGACTCCTTGTTCCTTTTTGGGTGCAGCGACAGCATTCACCGGCCTTTGCATCACCGGGTTCATGCCGATGCCGGCCACCGACGCTCGAACGATCATCGTCTGAGCGGCGGGGGCCTGAGGGCGCACGGGTTTCTGTCCGGATGTTGGCGCGATGGCTCTTACCGAGTACACCCGACCGTGGCTAGGAGGCGACGACCGCGTGGGCGGAGGGCGAGGCGCCTTCGGCGATGGAGCGGTCGTCGGCGCCGGACGGAACGCCTTGACTGGACCGCCCGGCGCGGCGACGCAAGCCATAGGCCCGGACGGCCTGGGAGCAATCGGCGTGTACCTCGATGTTCGCATCGGGGCGAGCACACGGGCCGGCATCATCGACGCTCGTGTTCCGGGCGGCCGAGGGGCGATTGGTCGGAGCCGGAACCGCGGGGGCATCGGGGCAGCTGGCCGGGATGGTGTCGCGTTGGTCTTTGATGGCGGGGTGGACCCCGGCGAAGTTGTCGGACCGGCAACCGTCTCCTGGGCAGGAGTTGAACTTTCACTGTTGGCCTGTTTCTCGGAGTCTTTGGCGTGTTCCGCGGTTTCGGCGGCCGCTGCCGCAGCAACAGCGGCGGCCTTAGCCGCCAATTTGCTGGCCGCGCTTCCCTTCGTTGTAATTCCTGAGCGGCGCAGCGTGGCCGGACCCTTTCGGGAGCTGCGGACTACGATCGGCCGTCCCCGCGGCGTCATAGTCCCTGTCGAGTCCGCCTGCGAGGCCGTAGCGGCCGCAGCACGAACTTTAAGAACGGCGGCACCGGCTCCCGCAGGCAGGGGCAAGCGCGGCTGGAGAGTGACAACGTCGGAACCGGCTGGCGGACGGTTCACCTTGGCGACATAGCCGCTCTGCTTTGTCCCGTCGGGCAGAATGAGCTCGCCGAACTGCCACGTCGTGTCGGGTGTGGCCTGAAGTTCATCCGTGAGGCGGCGTTTGACCCCGCGTTGCTCTGACCCCTCTTCCTCGGTAGACTCCGTCTTCACCTCGGAGTTCAGCGAAGGCTTCACGTCGTTGCTGCTCACCTCCTCGACGATCGGCTCGCGCTTCACGTGAAACGCCATTGGCACAAACACACCCATTGGGGGTGGAATCTTGCCTGACTGACTGTCCTCCATTTGCCGTTCACGCAATTCTGCCTCCTACAGGGGGGCAAAGCGAAGCGAAATATCAAAACAACGCTCCACATCGACACCATCGTCACGGACCTATTA
>MNPL01020427.1:10852-21457 GCA_002081605.1 Tropilaelaps mercedesae
TTCCACGTCTAAAAAAAAAGAATTTTGCCAATTGATGCCGCCCAGAATAACGAAGCCCTGGTGCTTCGACGCCACTTTCCAAACCTTTCCATTCCAAACTTTACATACGTATCTGACAGGGGTACAAACCGTCTAGCAAACCCTTTGAGTCCCCTTTGCGGCAACCGATTTCACTCATATCGTTTTCTCACCATTTGCTCGCTTCCAGAAACTGTTGTAAGGTGGCGTTTTCGCTCGCCACTCGACTCGGCTAGTGAAGCACAATGGGTGACAAGCAGGTCCCCCGATGGCTGTGGTCTCCGTCGCAGGCTCCGCCATCGTCGAATCCTTGGACGGACGAGATGGTGCAGCGGGTGTACCGTTCGACGATCGACAGCACCATAGAAGTGCGCGGCGAGGGAAGACAAACTCTCACGCTGCCCGAAGTCTACAACATACTCGAGCGGAAGTTGGCCGGCGGAAGCATATCTGAAGAGATAGATCAGGGTGGAGGTGGCCTGGATGCTAGTCAGGACAGCCGGACAGGCCGACTAGGTCCGAAGGAGGTGGCCTTTGACATCAGCTCCAACGTGGGGTCGCTCGTGATATCGCAGGATCGGTTGTGCGTGACGAGTCAAAGCAATTTTAATACCGTGAAGGCCAATTGCTGTGTGCACAGCGGACGGTGGCAGTATGAGGTGCGTATTATTAATAAGCTCTAAATTCTCAGCAAAAGCTAACACTGTGGCTTATAGCAAGCCGAGAAAGCCTGAACCTTACAGGAAAAAGGTGAAGATAAAGATTTGACCTTCGTTTTTATGGTTTTTGGCAACAGCACTACGTGGACAAAACTCTGCCTCCAAAAGGATGTCGTGAACATTTGTTGGACTCTAGTGTCTTATTTTCATTATTTGCTTCGTAACGATAACGTCACCGGATATACTATCAGCCTTTAGCTAACCCCATTCAAATCTAACTCCGGCCTAAAACAACACAGCTCCGCACGAAATCGTATTTGCATAAAGAGAGAAGATGGATTTGATTATTTTAAAGGATTTGGCGGCGAACTTGGAATATATGTGTATCATGTAAGTGGACGCGGTTAACACGCACGCGTTGTCAAGTATGTGGTATTTTGGCAAGCTACCACTCATCAATAAATGCTATAATGATACATTGACTAATCATTACATTACCGTGATTCCGAATCTAATTCCGAAGGTGTCGCTGGGCAGTAAAGGCGTGATGCAAGTAGGCTGGGCAACCGCAAAATGCGAATTTAATGACGAACAGGGCGTCGGCGATACGCCGGACTCGTTCGCCTACGACGGAGCTCGAATAAGGTAGGCATTTCGGAGCATTACTGTGAGAAATCTATTCCGGCATGGCTACAAGGTCGAAAAATTGATTTTTCTGTTTTCTTGATACTTTTTTACCGTGTCATGACGCATAAACAAATGAAGACGTCTCCGGCTAGTTGACGCGTTGAAAGAATGAGTTCAAAAGTATAAGACAATATGTCTATAATTTGAATATCTTTCGAATTTATGGGAATTTTTTTGTTTTTATCATTATAAGTAATTTATCACCATTATAATTATTTAGCCCATTCTTCTAATGTCTAAGGCTGCCATCATCCGCTATAACTTACACAAGTCCTCATTTCTTCGTATTTTCGACGCGTTACAGAAAGTGGAACGTTTCCAACATGAAATACGGCCAGTGCTGGCTGGCAGGCGATGTCATCGGCTGTTGTCTAGACCTTGAGGCTGGTTCCGTTTCGTTCTATCGTAACGGAGCCTTTTTGGGTGAGGCCTTTCGCAATATCCGCCGCGGTCCGGGGTACGCCTACTTCCCCGCCGTCTCACTTTCCTTCGGCGAGAGCCTCGTGGCGAACTTCGGTTCGAGCCGATTTCGTTATCCAATCGATACCTACTTGCCCCTGGTGGCAATACCGGACACCTCCCGAGCTCAATTTGTCACCGACCTGTTCTATAAGGTAAGCCTGTTGCTGAATTCGCCCTTTCCACTCGGTCTCAGATGGGAAGGAGACTGCGTATTGCGATAGCATGTCTGAGCAATGTCACCGAATTGGCCTGAACATCGTCACATGTCCACGTTTCGTCGAGGTTAAGACGTGTTTTGATAGTGACGGTGGTATTATATAGATATATACAGATATATATATATAAATATATATATGCGCTAAGAAACCAACCACTCATTCACGTTACCATCATTATCTTCTGTCTGCCAATGCGTGCTACCTGTCCGATTCGGACGGTGTGAGGTATTTGCGTTGAACAAATTAGTACAGCAAAGTAAGTCATGTCTGTTAGCTCTGGCGTTGTAACTTTTCCTGTCGCACCGACATCGTCTGGCGGGTCTTTGCAGGTGGTTGGCGTCTACAATGACGCCGAAAAGACGACGATTAACCAAATGAGCGATGATGGAGCGCAGATTCTCCTGCGCGGAAGCCGCTCGCAGGCGCTTTTGGTGGCCGCACCGGTCGTCGAGTATTTCCCGTTGTTGGTTGAGACACCTTACGTTCTCGAGGTTCGAATATCATCTGAATTCATTCTAATAATGATAATAATAATAATGTTGGGACGCGTTATATACACATCCGGACAACCTTTATCGATTTCAATGGACACCTTCAAACTGTAATGAAGTACTATTCCCACTCGCGCGGTTATAATAGCCCAGTTTTCGACCCGCTCGGCCTAATGACTCCCCCCCTGTTTCTCGTGTACAATCACCGAATTGCTCTTCGTCCAGGTGACGCTTCTTCCTCTGCTGGAGCGGTTCCTCGAGGAGGGTACGGACCAAATTGTGGCGCTGCTTTCTATCCTTTGGACACTGCTCGAGTGGCATCAAATGCACCAGGTACCCGGGTCACTGACTCACTATTGCTTAAGTAATTAGTAATCACACTTCTCAAGTAATTGCCATGTAACTCGAGCATTCGTCACGTCATTACATTGGCCGTCGCACTCGAGTGTAGCGTAATACAGAACCAACAGGGTTCATTTGAGAAACAACGTTTGTTACTGCTGTTGTTGCCGTCGGTGGAAACTTCGGTCGTCGGTGAATGTTGCCTAACAACAGGTTGCTAACTCAATTAGCAACAATTACAAAGTCAGTAACAATGTCGATGTGTATGTAAGCAGTGCGTGTGTCTGTACACATGTCTTTGTGTGTGCGTGTACGTGTTTATTTCGGCTCATGACCGTACCATTTTTACCCCGTCTCTTCAAACAGGCTTTAGAGAAGTTAGCATCCGTGCTGATCAACTCATATAGTTTCGCCGCTTCGGATGTCGACTATATGCAGCAGAAGAAAGTAATTAGAATATTTATCTGCCTGCTGTCGCACACCTACACGAGAAGATATCTGATGTGCAAGGTATGTAAGGTGGAAAAGGCGGTTAAGGTCTGGGCGCAGATCGGAAAAATATGGTCCGGAGAATGGCGATAGTATCCTATGTAGCCCATTCTAGAACCACGCCGGCCAATTAATATTAATGATGAAAAGGCATGGAGGAGATATACGGTCGCGTCCAGACCGTGCGTGAGGGTTATTACGCCAATGGCGTGGACTGCCAACGGAGAGATCCCTTTGCTCCCAGATATTTAATTAACTAGAGATCAGTAACAAACACACTATTTAATCAGTGCCGGGCGGCTTTGTTTGGCAAATGTCAATCCTTCACCATTGAGCTAAATTCATTGTTTGTTACGAACAGACACAACTGGCCTCGTCAAACTTTTCAGACAGGGAATATGTCCATTTGGCCATCATCAGTATTGATCGGCGTTGAGATTATCATTATTGATTAGTCTAATTCGAGTTGTTTCTCCCTTCAGGTGCTGTTTGAGAAGGGCCGATTCTCGACACTGATGAAAGTTAAACCGCTGGACACCCAACATCTGGAGGATGTGGTACCCCAGGTCTGGTTTGAAGTAGCCCTTGAGGTAAGTACGCTAACATGAAATTCGGTAGGAAAATATCACCCTAGTAGCTCACCGGGGGCATCGTTCCTTGAACTGGAACATAAGTGGCGTTCTGGCTGCTCCATAGCATGCTCAAGGGGGCTGTTTAGAAGACAGAATACTTCGGCCAAACAGGAATAGGAAAACGACGCGCACTTTGGCCTAGATCAAGACACGTAGCAAAACGAGCAACTGCTCAAAAATTACGTATTGACCTTCCATAACGGTTAGGTTCCATTCACAGGATGGCGGACCATGCATGCACGGCTCACCAGCTGAAGAAGCCATTGTCAAGGCTGCGTACTTCGCCAGCCGGGATCGGATAAAGTCAATCGTCGCTGAAGTTGAAAGTCTTCAGGTGGAGCTACTAGCCAAGGTTTGTTCGGAAAGTTCGGTGTACTCCCAAGCTATTCAAATGTATCTTCACCTGTTGTCTTTCTTTACCACAAATCCAAAATTTTTCCGATAACGATATCTGAAATCGTAACTAAAGCTACAAGCACTAACAAGAATTACATCGTTTAACCCACCGAGAATGTCAGTGGAACCAGGATTTTTTGGGTTAAAAGAGTACCGCGAACTTATTTAGTATTATTAATAATTATTAGTAACATGAATGCAGTTATTAATAAACTGCAAGTCGTGCAAGGCCAATATGCCTATTTCCACAATGTTCATATACAAGTCTAGTCGTACGCACTGGCGGTAGCGATGGACAAACATTCGATATCTCTTACACAATACCTGGCTTTATTTGTGAACACTGCTTCCCCGTCTTAATGTTTTGGCGCGTTGAAGCAACGAGAAATTTCATTGTCACGAGCTACTCTAATATGTCCTCGCTCGTCCTCCTTCCCAGGCGACTCAGGACGACGACAGCTGTCCGCCGCTGGGTCAGACGTCAAGAGACAAGTTTCTGTGCGAGTTTGAGAAACTTCTCAAGGAGCATAGTCTGGCGCACTCCGCTACGACACTGCAATCTTCTCTGTCCACCGTAGCGATTTCGTATCTCCATAGACTCATCAGGTGAGTTGGGTGGTCGTGTCTGCGCGTAGACAGGCGCCAGGTCACGATGAGACGGTACTGCTTAGCACACATTAATTCTGGTAAATACCGTGTCGGCATCACGAACTCAAAATTCGTTTTTTTAGAAGTCCTTTTTGTTTTTTCTTGGTTCCTCATGTGCCATTGCACTGTAGTCGGTGATGCATTTCATTGATTTCCGATCTTGCATAACGATTCCATGCAGCATTATTCGCCAATGTCTGCCGGTCGTTAATCCGGTGGATGGGAGCGAGCTTCGCGAGCACAGCCTTTTGGTACCATTATTCCACTTCCTATCCGAGCAGTGGACTCCGGGCGAAGGTACACGGGTCGGTGGTCTCTTCTCGAGTCTTCGCTCGACCCTGCAGTCGGAGATCCGCCAGGTACTGGGTTCAATGGCGTCGGTGCGCCAACCCCGTGAAGACCTGCCGTACCACCTGTCCCTGCCGCAGGTCGAGAGGGCTAAGGCCAATGCCACTGTGAAGGTTCGTGATAGGTAGAAGGGAGCACGGTTCTTCGCTCCTGGGAGACTCAAAGGGGCAATGTACCTAGATGCAAACGATGAGCACTGCTGAAGACACCTAGTCGTTAATGGGCGAAAAGTTGAGTGGGAAAATGTCATTTTTTAGCTGGTAGGAAAAGCAGTAGTTTGTCGACCCTTTGCGTTCTGTGCGACAAGTTGTCGTTAAATTTTGACGATGGAGTCGCGGTTTCGAATCTCATTCAGGACATACGAGTTGATGCAGTAATTTCGTTGCCAATCAGTTAATCACAGCAGCACTTGGCCAGCGTGAGTGGGTTTTTCGCGTCATCTTTGCTAGATGCTACCAAGTCCAAACGGACCCATATGGTGTACCTAGTATCGAGGCATTAGCGCCATAATGGCGCTCTATGCATATGAGTATGTATCTAACCTCCTTGCGTATCGGTTCGCAGGTGCTGAAATTGATCGATTTGGTGGTTCGGCTTTACACGGCTGTCGTTCACGAACAGCTGGAGAAGGTACGGGGGTGCGGGACAGTGAACGTTCTAGATTTAGTTTGTTCGTTGTTTTTCCAGTTCGTGTATTTCGCTCTTTATTATGCGTTCTAAACGGATTCGTTTTGAAATCGACACTCATGCACGCCGTAACTCCGAAAACTGGCATCGTAATAAGTACCGCTGTTGACCGTTTGCTTAACAAGAAGGAATAGGCTTACTGTAAAAACCTATTCTACGTAGTTCGTTATTTACACTGTTTTCCTTGTCAATTTGTTGGTTTCGTGCACAATTTCGACTTGTGCGTATAACTAGAGACAACCCACTCGTGTCGGTTAATGCAAATCAAGCCCTCCAGTGCCCAACGTTATTCCGCCTTTTTGTTGTATAACGCCGGGAGAGCGTTTATGTACGTTGTCACGATGCACCGATCCTCACCCCACGGGCCAGACCTTCATTTAGTAGTAGTTCTTCAGGCGGGTGCATCATTCCATCACAGCATTAATCTGTGTATCGGTGTCATGTGTGAGTTCAGGCCGCTGCCCTTCGTGAAAGTATGAAAGGCTACCTGAAGGCGTATCGGTCGACGCTCGAATCTCTCGAACGCAATAAAGCAGATGACTGGGCTCGGACGAAGCTCGAGTGTACGCGCGACGTGTTCCGCGGTAAACTTAATGAACAGGCGCGTCAGATGGCCTGGCTTAGCGCGACCATGTTCTCTAAGGAAAAACAGCTGGACCTCTACTGGCTGTTGCAGGTGAGTAGTAATCAGACTCGGAAGCCGACAGTATAAACATTTGCAAGTGACTACGACCAGACCCGTCGCAATGTCACGATCATTAAGACAGATTTACTCAAGTTCTAGAATTGATAATATTTTTATGAGACTCCGCATGTTATGTGTCCAGCTAGCATTATCTCAGGTTCCTTTGTTGGAGTTATATTAGTAATTAATTAGGAAGAAGCACAGTAATTATAATTATAATAACGCCGTTGCTCTTAACAACGCGTCGAGCCAATTGCTACTAAGTTCGTTCAGGTACTAAGTACGTTCTTTTCAGGTGGTGCTACATACGTTAGAGGAAGCATCAAAGAGTGGACCCTGCTTCGGGTTTGTACCGGATTTCTACGTAGAGGCGAGTGTCAGACTATTCAACGCGTTGTCCAACTTCTTCCCTCCGACAGCTTGTCTGTCGGATATACCGGGCCACTACAATCTTCAAGTGAGTTGCCAGCGAATCTGACGGTGGGCCTAGTACACACTCCACTTTTCTTACAGTTTCATCATTGATTCTTATGTACACATTTACGAGATCCTTTATCTGTTAGCATGGGAGCCTCATGAAACACACACAAGCACACATGACACAAACATTCTGACACAAGAACATGTCCTTTGACATGTCCTTGTGTCAAAAACGCAAACTCCTCTCAAGCTGATCGACGCGGGAGCAACCCGAGTTTACTAGCTCACGACACAGAGTGACCTTCTAACTGATCTACACTTTGTTTATCGTGATGTTTGCTCAAAGGTGCGTTATAGCACGTTCCTAGCATCTCACTTCTCGGATCCCCGCGTCGTCAACCTGGACCTCAAGGATGTCCTTATCAAGGCGCTGGCGCACCACGTGTGCCCTCCCGATACACTCCGGTCGCTCGAATGCATGAGTAGCGAAAGCTCGCAGGTAAAAGCTCCTCGCACGTTAATCGTCACGATTTGGCATTGTTCAATGTGACTACCCATCCAGTTCTATAAGAAAGCTATTCCTCTGAATACGAAAGTATGGCATCTAATGATGAGCTCGTTTTCTGCATGACCCGTTTCAAGTGTTGATCTTCTTTGTCGTTTTGTCGGTTTAGGCCATGGTGGCAGCCTTACTAAAGCCATACGGTCGGGCCTGGGCTCACGCGAATTGGATCCTCGTACGCCTTTGGAAGGGCTGTGGATTTGCCTTCAGGTATAGGTGAGAGAGCTTACCATTTCAGAGCCTATTATTTCGGAGTCTTTCGTTTGCGTCGTGTTCCGGCACCATTCAATGGGTACGGCCTACATTGCATACTTCAGGGCTGTGCAACCAAGGGTGTTGGTTGCGTTTTAGGTAGCTTTCGAACAACTCGTTTGCTAACCAAACAGGCTAGAGTGACGTTGGATAGCACAGGAAATCACACGAGTGTCTCTGGTTGCAAACTTGTTCTTCGGCTTTGCAGCGTCGACCCACAGATGGCGGATAGGAAGATGTCGCTGTTGGAACCTCGAGTGGCACCTGTTATGCCCCCGCATCCGCCACCGTGTCCTTCCGTCTTCTTCCAGGCAAGTGTTGTACATCGTCGGATGCCGATTCGCGCAAAAAAATATCTTTTGGCTCGCCGTATCGGTGTCACCACGATATGGACATTAAGATCGTCTCGTTCGTGGGTGTAATAGGGCGTAGTGTGTGGTCCACAACTGCCCCCTAACCATCTTCGTTGCTGTCTACTTGTCTGCTTTACAGAATGTGATTTCTAAGTACTTAGATGAACACCCGGCGAATGCGGTCGCCTTTGTCGAATCCGTTCTCTCCCAGCTCAACTGGGCGTTCTCTGAGTTCGTGTCGATGCTGCAGGAGATCCAGACGGCCCACAATCGACCGGAAAGGTGAGTTAGGTTTTGATACTTATTAAGTCGTCAAAATGGCGAAAAGCGGGCTCAGAATTTTTCAATTACTGTCGGCTGCTGTCTTCGTCGTGCCAAAACGGTCAGAACAAAAATTACATGCTTTCTTGCCAGCCGTCTCTGATAGACTTCTATTTCAGTATCGATTATGGCTATGTGATTTAGGTATATTTATTATTTTTTTATTATAATTCTTGTTATAGAACAATTTACGTATCGTTACCTAACGCAAATTAGTTATTTTGTTAAAAAATATCTGATTTGTCTTGATTGTATATAAATTATTACTGTCTTGATTATTTCTATACTATTAAGTGAGACCACTGCCACTGATGTGGGTGTACTGTCCTCATCGTTGTTGCTGCTCTGTATTTCCTTTACAGAATGCTGATCGACTCGCGCCATCTCAAAGTGTGCTCAACCTGCTTTGATCTGACTGTTTCCTTGTTAAGGGTAAAAAACTAAATTCTAGTGAGATCGATATTGGTAACATTTCTGTAAGAAACATGGATTCCCTTATTTTAGATTCCATGTTCAGTGTTCTGTCTTGATCTATGGACATCAGTCTCTGCGTGGAGTCGTACTAACTGCTTGTACGTGATGGTTACGTGACATACGTTACAATTCATGACAATATTTACATTGGTGTTTTGCTCTCGCTCTGATCCCCCAAATACAGGTTGTGGAGATGCTAGCCAACCTATCTCCGGGCTGTCTACTCAAGCCATCATCAGGGATGTTTATTCCCCGTCTTGTACAAATCCTCTCGCATATACTCAACAGGGTCTGCTATGGCAAGGTAGGGTCTCTCACCACTGGCCACTAGATGAACGGTGAAAAAATATTGCCTCCTCTGCATGAGCCTGTTAGAAACGCTGTTCATTCATATTTCGACGGTTACGTCCTTCGCTCTCTCTCCGGACCGCTGGTTCTACTGTTAGCTAGAGCATAAACAGGTACATAAAAATTTCTGCTGGTTTAAGGTAGCGTTTTTTTTGTTAGAGTTCCATAGACATCTGCCTGGGACAGTTGCGAAAAATGTAACCGTTTAGAGTACTGCTTGTCAGATTTAGAGGTTCGTTTTACTGTACTGGATTTTCAGGGCTGCTTTGAGCTCGTCGTTTCGCTCGACATCATCGGCTTACAGAACGTTGGGCATTTCCGTATTATCAGCGCTGTTGCAGGTGGGAGATTTTACAACCAGTTTGATACTATCGCCTGTGGCATGCCTCACCTTATGCGTATGGATTGCTTCATTGATGAATTGCTTGATTGCTCACGCTTGATGACCTGTTACGAAATAAACAACCCCGAGTCAACAATTCTGTCACCAACTGTGCTCCATACTAAATGTAGTCTAACGCTGAACCGCCCTTCAATATTAATAATAATAATAATAAAAATGCTCCAGGTGTACTGATAGCATTGCTTCTCAAGGGTCCGAAAGAGAACCGTGAAATGGTTCTTCGTCAGCTATTCCAAGAGCCGTCATTCGTTCCCCAATCTATCGAGAGCTTTCTTGGTCCTCCATCGTCATCATCGAGCAGTAGCAGCATCAACAACAGCAGTGGCTGTAGCAACAGCGCCGACGGCGCGTCGACTTCGTCGTCGGGCTCATCGTCGAGTGTCACAGCGTTGTCATTGAGCAATCACTCACAGCACCATCCGTCGTCCACTGCTTCTGCTTCGTCTTCCGCGGGCATCACCGGTCGCACGGCGGCGAACAGCTACGAGGCGGACGCATCTACTTTCTCTTTAGCTAACTACGGCGACGTCAAAGAAGAAGAGATCGATCAGGTAACCATGCTATACAATTTTACGTATCCAACCACGTAGGACTGTATACGTATTCAACGGCGCATATCGTTGGGCAGAAAGAGACCGTCATATATAACGATGCTGTGTTGGGTGTACCATATATCCTAAATATATATATATATATATATATATATATAT
>MNPL01020428.1:0-14984 GCA_002081605.1 Tropilaelaps mercedesae
ATATATATATATATATATATATATATATATATATATACGCCAGCCATCATCCCTGAAAAAAGAGCGCTGGGTGTGTGTTCAATCCCAGCCGAAGCGCATTTATACTTTTTGGGATCCGTCTTACAAAGCATAGCCGTTGGTCTGAAAAGAAAATGAGCATTTTGCACTCCTAAAATATTTCGAATAACTGAGTTGAATGAACATATAATTTATATATATAGTATCTGTACAATAAATCACCTCTTAGGCGATTTTTTGTCCAGATCTTTTGTCCACTTTAAAGGAAGATAGTGCCTTAACGTTTTTGCAACATACAATTTTGCAAAGCGCCTACGTCGGACGTTGCTATCGATTCCTGCATTTAATGCCTGTTTCCTTTGGTCGTCAGTCCAAAGTCTTTCTCGTTGTGGACCGAGGTAGGTCGCCGCAAATTTCGAACACCATCAAATCCTGCTTTGAACAACTTCGCATGATGTCTCCGCCGTTGGTGTGATCGCTTTGCACGTTCTCCTGTTGTCGCAAATACTCCTTCCCCCTTAACTTTTAGTTTTTGTCAAACCGATTTAGTATTCCCTTCGTACACCTACTGATTATTGTTCCTAAAGCAAAGAGAGCGTTGACCAGCCGGGGTGTCGGGGTCGGCTCCGCTGCTGCTGACCCCAGCCGACGCATCGAACGAAATGCCGACCAGGTCGAAGTCCCATTAGCCCCGTTTTTCCCCTGATGCTCAAGGGAGTCGCTGGTGCGATCTCTTGAGGAAAACGTTATGGGGATTCCGTGCAACTCCCCCAACCCTGTGCCTATTTCATGTCTTATCATGGTGGATGTTGTCCGCACCGCACTTTTATTCATGAGTATCCGTGAACACGTTGACCTGATTGGTGTAGGCGGTCCCGTGATGGGAAAGGGCAACCCGCCAATAAACGCCAAAGGAGTGGCCTTCGTCAAGGCCTCTCGAAGTCGCGAGGCTGAGTTTCTTCAGCCAGAATAAAGCGTGAACACATCAGGCCGCTATGTGGGTCCCTTTACGGTGAGTTCCTTTAGCTAGTAGCTACGTACAATATTTACTTACATACTGAGATATACGGCTGGTACGCTCAAAAACACCAATCTGGCGTTTCTTGAGTTTTCGAACCTTTTATTTTTGTGGGCATTGCTGATGGTACTAGCACTTCACTGCAACCATTCAGTGACTAGTGTGGAACTTACAAACCAACTAAAGCCCGGTGTTCTCCCCATCCCTAGGTTCGGTAGCCGGTAAAACATTACTTCAATGTACGTCTCCGAACTTATCCAGCAAAAATCAGTGGAAAGTAATCTAAGTAATTTATTTTCTTAATGAATTATTATTTTAAGATGCTGAAACCTATCAACAGAAGGCAAGCGCATAGGTAGGGACAATTCTTTTGTGACAAAAGTTGTGTACTTCCGGGATGTCAGTTTCACTTTCTGTGAAGACCTAGCAGAGAACACGATTGCACTGAAACGAGCCAAAGGTTGCAATTCATTTTTTTTTAGATTGGGTCAATCTCAACCGAAGAACGGAAATTATCCGAGGAATGAGAACCTTTTTGATACTGCTTAGACGCTCACAGTCGTTACCTATCTACAACGAAGCTCGGTGGGAAATATAATCATATTTTCAGGGCTGACTCTTAGCCAACATTTAACGTCGACGGTAGCACTTTTTGCACTACTTCATGTGACGGACCCCATAAATGTGAATGTGCAACGGAGGGGATTGAACCCTTCCACCTACGTGTCTCCTCCGGCCGCAAGGCACACACGAATGCACCAAGCCACCAAGCTCGAACGGGTGGGGGATTTGGCATGAGCAAACAAAGCCATTTTTGCGCAAGTGTCACTTTGGGGGGAAGAACTTACAGGTAAGGCTTTTTTTTCGATAACTGTATATAGACTAGACTATCTTCAACAAGATCAGTGACAGGACTAGATTCACAGAGCAAACACACCTTGACGGCCCAATCGGTGTTGGAACTCTTCCCCGGGAAATCGTCAATGGCATCTTGGTAAACCTGTTACTGGCTATTGTTTGGCGATTTCGTTGGCGTTGCTTTACTTCGGGGCGCGCTTTAGTTTAGTGATTGGGGGCGGTATTAGTTGAATTTCTATAAAAGTGATTTACTGTGGTTTTATAATGGACGCAGTGGACGGTGCCCCACTACTGTTATATCTTGTTTTGTTTTTCATTTTAGGATCTCATATCTCCTTGTGATAACACTATTACTCTTCGAGAATGTACTTGGACAAACACTCAATATTGGTAAGCAGTATATATTTGTTTTGAATTAATTTGATAGAAGCAGCTCTGTGGCAAAATATATATTCACAAGCCCTGTTTGACGGTATGATGTGCTGCCCTGCTGATTATTCTTTATATCTTTTGACTGTTCGACTCCGTCGTTCTTAGACCATCAAGTCATGGACGTATAAGCATGATCAAATATATTCAACCTATACTGATCGAGCATGCACAGACAGCCCGTCCCGCTTGTGAACATATGACTCTTTTCATATGACTTCTCTGCGGTCGCGCCTTGGCTGACTCAATGTTGTCCTACAAATCAGCTTCATTCGAGGCGTGTAGTCGCTCAGTTACGGTGGTAGAGCCCCCGTGACCATAGTCTAACCGATCGAAGAGCATGCACCGTGCTCGCGGCGACTCATCTGAAACCGCTCCGCTCAGGTTTGTCGCGCCCCCGACAGAGCAATCGCCAGCAACGAACATCGTTTCCTGTCGGACTAAACATTTTCGAATCCTAGCTTTTGTCCTATCTGAAGATACTTATACAATTACAGTGTATATTTTCGAATGCGAATACGCTTTGTATTTACACCCACTAGGCATTTCAGTTTCATTTTCATCTAGAGCTGTGTTTAAGCAAAATTATTTTGTGTGGACCATATGTAACAGTCTGGTATGGACTTGTAATCAAAATTAATTACGGTGCCTCATTTTCTTCAAAGACAACTAATGGAGAGTGCTGTCGCGCAATGGTTCTCTATTTTCTTGTCTCTAAATATACCACATCAACTTGAGTGGTGCCTACTTCCAACAAGATGATGCCATACAGCTTGCGACATTCACTGGCTTCCCATATTTCGCATTTTAACGCCTCTGGATTTCTAGCGATGGGATGAATGAACTATGTGAACCATTAGTGCAATAGTCCTGATGATCTCTAAATTTCAAAACCATCATCTCTCACCCGGTTAAGACTAATCGTTTCCTTAGACGACGTTTTAGTAAAGAGAATCTAAATGTAACGTAAATTTCATCTATTCCTCACTTTAGCGTCACAACCCTATTTGAGATGTGAACGTTCTTGTGCAGATAACAATCGTAGTAAACTGGCAATCTAAATAATCTAAGGCCCCGTCTGAAAAGCGAGCTACCCGCTAAAAATTCAGATTCTATTTGAGAATGTATACAGTAGAACTGCAGGATATGCAAAATTACCGAATAGTAGGAAAGCGTTCGCCGTTCTTTGAGAAAATTATGAGCACAACGTAGGCATTCCTTGCTTGTCATCACTAATTTCCTTGCTAATTAGGCGTGGTTTGCCTTACGTGCTGTTCATTCGTCACTTTTGTGCGCCCGATTTAACAGCTGGAGAACAATAAGACAAGCTGTTTAAACCTCAATAAGCGCATGCATAGACCATATGTAGAGATAAAGTGCCAGTTCAGGCAAAATTAGTGTACGAGTTTGTCTGGAACGGTTTTTGTTGTGCTGATGCTTGGGTAACGCACCTAATGATGACAAAACAAACAACAGAAAGTAAAGAGAAGATTGAAAGGTATCGATATGCACGACCAGTCGATTTAGCCTATTGCGTTGTATTATGGACACGTGTTAGCGTACTTCCCGTAAAACGAATCGAGCGAAGAGACAACCTCAGCTCGTGTAGCGTTTGTACAAGTCATCTCAGTCACCGAAGGCGTTGTCCATCGAACCGCTGCTTTAGACAGGGATAGCGATGACTCTCAAGGGAGGTCTCGGGAAACTATCGACCAGCCAGCACCCATCCACACAGCTCAGCATTTTCTCTCTCGCGCTCTTTATCCTTTGCTCCTCTCTCTGGCTGTATGGAGAGTATTAGGGACATAGACGATAAAACTTGCATTGTAATTCAATTCCGCTCTCCTCGATTTCTTGGACGTACCCGCGTCGTGTATGCTATTGTTACCACGGTGACTCGAACCTCTGTGCGGAGGCGTCGCGCCGACTAAAGCAGCGGCGGTACGATGGTGCGACAAACCATCCGGAAGAACACGGTCTAAGATTCTTCTCTAATTTCTATAAACCACATTCTCCGACACTTCCGAGTGATCTAGCAGCGTTTACTGCCCTTTTCATAAACACGTAACTATCGTTATGATCCTAATGATTCTAACGATGACTTCTAATATACCGTATTCACAAGATGAGATCTGTATGTTGTAAGAAGGCAAAACAATGTATTTATAGCGATATCATAGAAAAAGGCGCGGATCTGCCTAATAGTTATTATTAGTTATAACATGAATAATAACAATATAAACTATATAAATGAACTCTGGAACGAACTCTTGAATGAACTATATAAATGAATGAAGGTTTTGCAGAAATTAATAGTTACTGAGCACATTTGGGTCTTGTCGATAGTAGCACATATATGACTAACCTAGGCGAAATAGGTTTAAGTATGCAGTAAATGTGCAATAGGGTGCATAGTTTTTAACTATCGGCAGCATGCTTAAAAAGCAATTATCAATACCATGCGTATGTTTCGGGCGATTATAAACATCGAACTAACAACTTTTTAGCTGCGTGCAGGTCTCGCAAACTGTTACACCCCATTTATGCTCCTCGCTGAAATATGCAACTATGTCTAACCTTTTTGTCATAAAAACCCACAATTTGAACCAAATGATTCAAGAGTCAAATATAATATATAACATGCTGTCCACCATGTGCGAAATCAGTTTATTATTACTACTCTGGATAAAGATATCCTGGTAATACCTATTTGTAAGGATATTGGTGCCACGCCATGTTAACAGCCCGAAAATGGCAGCATTTCTATTTTGTGGCACGTGAGTTTGAATCGTATTACAGTTTGAGGAATAATCGAGTTCTAGTAGAACGAATGTGATGTACATTTGTCCTATATGACCGACTTTATCGAGATGAGTAAACTGCATTATAAAAACAAATATTCTCAAGCGTTAATCTAACGCTCGCCACAGTCACTACCGAAACGCTGTATGACTATATATCGATGCTTTGCTATGCATTGCTATGCGTTGCTATGCATTGCTAGCAAATTAATGGCGGATAGGGAGTGATTGAGTAAAAAGCAAACACTAAGTTTTCGATCATTTTCAGCTGTTATCGTTGAAAAAAGGTTCGAACTAGCACGACAAGCCATAGACAATGGCCTTAAAAAGGCGAAGAATGACGGAAAGCCCATTGAATGGAAGTTTATCGTTTTGGATACCGAGGGTGAAACAAAAGGATGTAAGTATCTTACAGAACCGCAATGTGGTTTTCGAAGTTGCAACTAGTTGATCTTGACTAAAAAGTGGCTTTATACGTTCTTACTATACAAACGCGTCTTGTGACAACTTGTAGATACGTTGCCTGTGTGAGGTTTTTTCTTATCATAGAGGTGTATGGCTTTATAATAGGCAAATGTAGAATATTGAAGCGAGAGTAGTTAAACATTAGGAAATTTAAGGAGGATTTGTATCCTGGGTGACAGGTAATAGTCCGAGAGTGACCGAATTCGATGTCCTAAATATAAATGACAAAAACTCTTAATCATTAATGCCTATCGAAAATTTGATTTAAATAAAATATGTAAATTCTTCAATATCCTTCATCTTGAGTGCCCAACCAAAATGAATAATAAAAACTTTAATTGAACAAAAATTAAGAAGACTGGATTCCGAGCATGACTGAAAGATCCTCTAAAAGTGTACTTTAATGGGAATCCTCAATAGCGAAACAGGCGCCAGCGCTAAAAAATTGAAGGAATTTATGCAAATAAAGGAATTACGCTAGTGGTAACCAATACGTACGCGAACGTGTACGTGATATATATTGCAAAATTCCAAGCTTCTAATTAATAAATTACCCCATTAACTTCGTTTATTTTGGTTTCTCGTGTGTCCGTGTTCAGTGTGCAACATGATCCTAGCGAATAAACCGAGCCTTGTTATAAACACGGTTCGCACCCCCGGAAGCAATTATTACAAATTGACAAAAGCGATCAAGGAAACACTGAAGAATCTCGCTATGCCAACTCTCGACCTCTCATATGGTATGTCGTATATGGTATGTCGTATATAATGCCGTATATATGTCACATATAATATGTCGCATGTATGACACATGTGTCATATGAAATGTGTCATATGATATGTGTCATATGATATGTGTCATATGATATGTGTCATATGATATGTCATATGATATGTGTCATATGATATGTGTCATATGATATGTGTCATATGATATGTGTCATATGATATGACGATGAGTCAATGGGCGCGTACTATTAAAGTGTATTATGCGTATTATTGGCTCCTCATCCTGGCAATTTCAAGTGTAGTTAGCCTTGGCACTCCGTAGGTTATTCGTCTATGAACTTTAGCTTTTTTAGCTTACTTTAAAATTTTATTTTTCATTCTATTTTATTTTATTTTCAAAATGATATTGATGAATGAATAGGTCCCCAGACTTCACAGTAGTATGTGACCTTAGGTAAGACCAGTTTTTAGAGGGACGGTAAAATTTGGGATAGGACAGCGGGAAATCATGTTATACCGGAAAGTTGCTGACTCGATAATCTGTGTAATATGTGTAGGTAGTATAACTTAATTATTAGATATGTATTTGTGGACATTTTTACAGCACATGGCATTTTTTGGCACATTTTTGGCAGCGCATTTGGGGACAAATAATTGTCATTTTTTGTACATTACTTTGACATCAGTCTGTAGCTATCTGTATATGTATCTATAAAATGGTCAGCCTATGGGTTGGCCCATATAGCTTTAGATGTTGGGCCTTAGATAGTGGGTGTTACAAGTCCATTTCAGATAAGCCCGTGGAGTCCATGATCTGACAAGGATCCACTACTGGAACCATAAGATTAAACGTTTTACGATTCTACAACGAGCCCAGAGCTAGTCTCTGCTTTGTCTTCTAAATATAGTCTACATCTGCCTACAGTGCTTGAAAGGAGTGCAATATACCTCAAAGCACCATAATGAATGCACAGCTTCAATTTCAGAACAAATCTGATAAATTGGCTCCGCAGCGAAGCTAATGAAGTCTTGGTACCAATCAATACAGCGCATTTCATACGCTGACAACGTCAATTATGTGGAGTTCAGTTTGTTATAGAGGCTAATCGATTGAGGCAGAATCGCTGTGGCCTTTTATGGTACTGCTGAACTGAATGTCATGCGCACTCCATATTATCATTGAGATCTTCGGGTATTTTCGGAAATATTTCGTCAGTTCGTTAAGAGAAGTTATTAGAGCGCGCGTCGCCACAGCGTCACTACGGACTACACACCTTTTTGAGTTTGACTATAAATAGGAAATATCTACTAACCTTACACATAATCAAGTGACGCGTTCGCTATTTAATTAAAAGCAGCTAGATAATTGTTTGGACAGTTGAGTTATCCGTCCCGCTATACAATCTGTCTGTCTGTGTAACAATATACAGGAAGTACGGACGAGTACCAGCTGAGCGGGTGGAACAAAAACACGGAAAATGAGCGCAGCTATTTAATTCACGTGACTCCACCGGGCGATTCGTACACGCAGGCTGTTAGAGAACTTAGTATTCGGATGGATCTAGCCACGGCCGGTATCCTCTACGATAAAAGCGTCAGTGAGTGATTAAGAGAAAGCCTAATCCAAGCACATACTGGTCGACGATGGTGAACAGTTTCATACACGCCACAGATTCATTTGTATAATAGCCGTTGTCCCAATATAGCTTCATACCAAACGTCGCGTGCGTCGCCCATCTCACGTCTCCCGCTGATACCAGCGTACCAAGGGTTGCCACTTTTGTTTGGTCGTGTTTGGTCGGCGAATTCGATCTATCAAAAAATAGACAACACCGTCAGGAATCTATGCATATTTCCTCTACTCTATAAGCATGATTTGTTTTGACTTGTTCCACAAGGAACACCATTACGAGCATGTGCTCTGTTCGCTGTGTTTAGTCATCGACCACAAGTACGCGCGTCTTCTGGAGAACGTACCGACACGACACATCATGCGCGAGGTTTCCGAGTCGTATGCGGATTTCGAAAACAAAACAAAGGTCATCCAGTCGACGGACGTGTCGAATTATTTCGTCGTTGGTACAATCCAGCACCTCAGCAACGCTCTTGAAGCTGCCCAAAAAAACAACTGGAAACCTCGCCATCACTGCTGGGTGCTTCTGACCAAACAGGAAGGAGAGCCGCTTTGCGAAAGCTGCGCGAATCATGAGGTCTTTTTTGTACATCCTGTCGATGCCGATGATAAACGTGTAGGGACTGAGGGGGCGTACGGAAACGAAAAGGTGAGTGTAATCGACTCAAGAAACTAGCTTTGAGGCCTGTGCTTTTAATAAGAAAAACAGGCGGAAGCGTATAGGAAACGTGTTTTCTTAATTTTTTTCGTTCAAACGTACGTCTCTAAAGAATGTTTAAATTTACACCTTATTAAGTGTACCAACAGAACTGGTTAATGCCAAAATTCACATGTACAAAGTAACAATTTAGCAAGCTCGAATGTTGAATAGAGAATTATTAAAAGATTATACTATTACAACGAAGGATTATTTTGTCCCAGAACGGTACTTTTTCACAGAAGAGAAAGTTATCAGTGCAGCGAAAAAAAATATGCTTTTGTTAAACTTTCTAGCTGGACGGTATGTTCTACGAGGAGATCGCGTACTATACCGTCATGCGCATTTTCGCCTCTCCAAAATATTCGAAAGAACCCATCACAGCATCGTGTGCTGGAGAGTCGACCGCACGGAATGATTACAACCTAACGGAAGCGTTAACGTCATCGAAGCTCCAAATTCGCTATGGCGAAGTTTTGTTCCCAAATACGAAGCATTCCCGATCCGGCCATCAGATCATTCGGATGAAGGTAAGTCTCACTCGTTCATTTTCTATATTTAGATGTGTTCAGCCGTATTCCTACTGCAATGAATTATTGCTAATCTGTAATCTCATATGGCTGTTCTGTATCCTTAAGGTGGCGCACTTCAATTACACGACGGCGAAAGTCCGACAGGAAAACGAAAAAGGCTACTTCGTATATTCTGGTGACTCAACAACATGGCAAAAGAACGAACAGTCCTCAATGGAGCAGTTTGGGTCGGTGACGTTTTACCGAGTCGTCACTATTGTAGTAGGTTGACTATGCTCTGTTTGATTTGCATGCGTTATAAGGAACGATTTTCGAAAAATTATAGAAGCCACTGGAGTCAGTAATAGTCATGAAAGAGACATTTAAAAAAAAAAAAAACTCTTTTTTTAATAATAAGTTTATTTAAATTATTCACTTAAGTGCCAAGTAATAATTTTGGCCACGTTACTGCCACTCGATCTCCTTAGGCGGAAATCAGACGCTTAATGCCTCAGTGTCAAGTATCGTTTAAGAATCATCTAGCATCACGTTGCAGGAGAGGCCTTCCTTTCGCTCCTTTACCAAGCAGCTGTTTGCAATATTATTGGAAAAAATTCAAATAGTATCGAACCCCTGTGAGACACTGTAATTGATACATTTCTAATGAAAAATTTGAGACCTTCCTGTGTTTTACACTGAGTAGCGTTAATTCTTCCAGAGAAAACAAAGCCTGCTATGCTATACAAGGAAGAAGAGGCATTTTGTCTACCGAGAAATATATCCCTTTGTCAACTGTATTGATAACAAAGCTAAAGCCAGTAATTGTCGTTTTGGGTTTTCTGTTCTCCTGCCAGTTCGTGTAGAAGTAAGATTGGTGAAACATAGGAAACATGTACAATCTTACTTGACACTTCGCATTGGTTGGCCTATATCAACAAAATAAATCACGAATTAAATTAATTGTAAATTACGAATTACGATATACGTTGTAGCAACCGCCCTTCGTGTATGAAGGCAATGGTACTGGACCAGCATTTCGTGGGTACTGCATTGACCTTCTCGATGAAATTAAGAAAATTTTAAAATTCGAATACACCGTATACGGGGTAGAGGACAAACACTTCGGTTCGAAAAACAAGGACACTGGCCAGTGGAATGGTCTTATTGGAGACCTCGTCAAAAAGGTTTGAGATTCACTTGTCCAATTTTGTAGCCACGTTTTTTCAAGCTTTATTTCGACTAACACTAACGCGTATTAACACCCAATTATGTACACAAACAAACATTAAATTCAGTTCGTCTAGACACATAAGATGCCAAACCGATCCTGATTTGTAGTCTAAAGCAAGCCGTGTCCAGGTCTACGTGCTCCCTATGCAAAATTAAACACATCGAAATGGAACGTAAGAACAGTTGATGCAGCTACGGGTTAAAATGTGGCTTTGCAATTAGCTGCACCAGCAAAATAATAACACTTAGTTTAGTTCAATGGAGACTCAGTGTATGAACTTGACCCTCTCTGTATTGTGTCGTTCCGGCAACCGCCGAATGAACAGAAAGCGGAAATCGCTCTTGGCCCGATTGCTGTGATGGCAGAGCGTGAAACGGTCGTTGACTTCACGGTCCCCTATTATGATCTGGTTGGCCTCTCGATTCTAATGAAGAAACCGGAAATAAAGCCATCACTCTTCAAGTTCCTGACAGTGCTCGAGACAAATGTGTGGGGCTGCATTCTAGCTGCTTACTTCTTCACATCGTTTCTAATGTTTATCTTTGACAGACTTTCACCGTATAGTTACAGGTGTGTCAACACGTGCGACAATTGACATAAAATTATTCGATACATTTTAACACCTTCAAGATCGTATAACGCCCCTGCATGTTTTACTAATATTATCCTAAACGTTCCATTATGTCATCTCACACTTCGAATTACAGTAGAATTGCATTGCTAAAGGCTTGAATTGCAGCAAATAGTTTTCAAGTGTCACACCAGAAGATGGTGTAAAAAATAACATGCAATTGCATGAAGTAGGACCGTGAGACGTACGGTTAAAGAGATAGTCGCTCCCATTGCTAATCCAGTCTACTTCTGATGACAAGAGGTTTGAGACGCTCTAATGTATCGACCAATTCTCTCATTATTTTTGAATGAAGGATGCATTTCTAAAATAACTAGCGTATGCAGGCACTTAGTTTAACTAAAAATTTTTGTTGGCAGTGTGCAAACTGCGCATTTTATGTTCAGGAGTGAAAGACGTACCGCCACCGTTATTTTTGCAGTCCGGTATGATTTTTCAGTGGAAATAATTTACACAAGCAACGCCAACACAGATCTCTGTGAAATGTTCTTGATTACGAGATACGCTCTGGATAAATCTAAGCATGATTCGCATTGCCTCAATTTGCTGATAAGAATTGCTGAAACACGTCCTTTTTTCAGACGCAGCAGCCCAAAACAGTTACTGGTTAATTCGTAAATAGGAGTTAGCGGACATATACCGTGTGTTGTTCTAACGTGTAGGTCCAACGACTCGTATTTGTTATGTGTCGTTGCATTTCTTTACGGCCTTAGGAACAACAAAGAGAAATACAAAGATGACGACGAAAAACGTGAGTTCACCCTTAAGGAGTGTCTATGGTTTTGCATGACATCGTTGACCCCTCAAGGCGGAGGCGAAGCTCCGCGAAATCTGTCCGGTCGCCTGGTGGCAGCCACTTGGTGGCTATTCGGTTTCATTATCATCGCATCGTATACAGCTAATTTGGCCGCCTTCCTCACGGTATCACGTCTCGAATCCCCGATTGAGTCGCTCGATGACCTTTCTAAGCAGTACAAGGTCAAGTATGCGCCGCAAGCTGATACGACCGCCTCCACCTATTTCTTTCGAATGGCCAATATCGAAGAGAAATTTTACGAGTGAGTACCAAAATAGGGGAAGTCAACTAAAAACAAGGTTGGCTTACAACGGCTGATTATAAAAATCATAAATTAATTTTTCTTCCAAAACTTATTTCTATTCTGTACTCATTCTGTATTCTGTATTCTATTATTCTATCTACATACGGCTGACTTACATTATGATTATTACTACGGAAATATACGATGGATCACTGTCATTTATCTAACGCAAATTCAATATAGAATCTGGAAGAACATGTCCCTCGACGATTCCCTCACCGACGACCAAAGAGCTGAGCTAGCAGTATGGGACTATCCTGTCAGCGACAAATACACTAAAATCTGGTGGACGATGCAGGAGGCGGATCTACCGAAAACCTTTGAAGAGGGAGTGGCACGCGTTAAGAACAGCCAGGGAGGCGATGGATTCGCTTTCATTGGTACGTAGTATCAACTCCTTAGGGACAAAGCTATTGCATCCAGGTGCCAAGAGATGAAGGTGAAGTAGAAAAAATTGCATTTTTACTTCAATTTTTCTACCTACGACCAAATGCAAACCGATGGGTTGAAGTTGGTCAGTCCATTGATTGGGTACTTGATCAATTATGTGAGCTCAAATAATATTGATATTTTTGTTTGTGGATTATAACTAGTTAACTAAACACTTATATTGATTGATATATATATATGTATGTATATATTGATTAACACTACTATTATTATTATTATTATTGTTATTATTATTATTATTACTATTATTGTTATTATTACTATTATTATTATTATTATTATTATTATTGTTATTATTATTACTATTATTGTTATTATTATTACTATTATTATTATTATTATTATTGTTATTATTATTACTATTATTATTATTGACTTCGGTTAATACTGGTTTTACGGTGAATGGAACGTAATATACTACACTAAACAATGTACTTTCTTGATTATTGCAGCTGATGCGACCCAAATAAAATACGCCACGATGACCAACTGTGATCTCACGCAAATTGGCTCCGAATTCTCTCGCAAGCCGCTCGCGCTGGCTGTCCAACAGAACTCTCCTCTTCGTGATCAGCTGTCTAGCGCGTATATATAACTCCATTATATAGGATAATGGTTAGATTAAGTGCGTAAACAGATCGTATCCGATGTACCATGGTACATACTTGGCAACTTGATTTTCGCTCTAGCCCACTCTTCATGCCAAAGGGAAACAAGGAGTAGTCCAAAAAAATGTGTAGAGAAGTCCTGCCGTAATAATGGGATAATAATGGGTGATTTTTGGCGCATTTTCTGATTATTATTGCAGTTGCCGGTAGTCTTACTTATAGGCTTACATTTTTAATTATGCGTTTATTCAAATCAAGTTTTGTTAACAGAGCGACTGTTTTACATGCCTAAGTTCTCTTGGAGATGTTAGATCGCACGCTGTCGAACGGACACTCCAGATCACTAATGGACCACCATACTTTGATACATAGAGATCTCATCTCGGTGAACATCGGATTTGAATGGCTGGCGGCATGATTTTTTCTACATTATAGTAGTACTTATTGATGAGCAAGTACCGCACAATAAGGTGGAGTTAGTTCTAGTTAGGTGACGCTTTCTTATAGTTTTAGCCTTGCAGGCTTTTGTGGTTAGACAATCAGCTCCTTTAGTTTTCGGTCGATTCCGGATGCAAATATTTTGACCGTCTTGAAAGTGTTTTTCCCGACATTCCTACAACATTGCAACAATGGCAAAGGACCAAAATACTCCTATCGGAACATTGGGCTGATTGGTTTAATTAAATTCTCTCATCACATTGTTAAGGCGGACATTTGCATCCTGTGTGTTTTCCTCGGAAGTGTTGGATTCGGAACGTACCACTTCCGGTATGATGTTTCACGCAGATCTTGGATTTATTGAACTCAAATTTATGGAAGGATTGCTCACTGCGCTAGTGACGCAGTATTAATATAGTCTCCCTTTAAAGCTGTTGCTAGAAGAGAAGTTGTCAACATGGGTAGCAGCAAGATTCCAAAATTGCTGTTACAAAAAAATGGGTTTAAATATTTGCCTCAAAATATTCGATGTTTGTCGGAAACTGTACAAAAATTGGCAGCTCATCAGATTTCCAATTTTTCGTTAATCACTGACTCTGGACATGTACCTAATGATCATTCTAAAACCAACAAATCTTTTCATCGTTTGGCAGCATACTGAAGCTACTGAACCAGCGCAAATTAGAGAGTCTCAAGGAGACATGGTGGAATCAAAATCCTGAGAAGAAAAACTGTGACGATGAAGGAAAGAACAATGACGGAATTTCCATCAAGAACATCGGTTTGTTCACGACTTAATTTATATTCTCATGACTATACGAATATGTAACATAACAAATACCTTAGACCAGAGCTTCTATAGGGGAAAACCACCTATAATTTTCTATTATTTTAATGTTGGCCATTTTTAACTTCAATCGCATTCTAGCGGAGTCGAATGCTATGGCACTACTAAATATCTGCGTTTTATTTTTTCTCATGGACAGGTGGTGTATTCATTGTGATCTTCATTGGTGTGGTGATGGCCTGCATCACATTAGTGTTCGAGTACTTCTGGTACAAGAACAAGAAACCGCGCTCCAAAGTCGTGTCGGTGAAAGACCACATGCCACAAAAGAAATAGGACGTCCTTCGACACGAAGTTCCGAGTGGGTTAAGCTAGAATAGAAGTCACGTATGCCACTGAGTTTACTACTACCTTATGTTGCACAAATTGTCCGATGGCGTATATGCGAAACAAATTTATACAGAAGACGAATCAGTATTGCCCGTTGGCCGTTTTTTGACGAACGGCGATTGTTGAATATGAGAACGTGATACTCCGGTAATAATGATAGCTATATATATATATATATATATATATATA
>MNPL01020428.1:27682-43616 GCA_002081605.1 Tropilaelaps mercedesae
CGAACTCTGATAACGATGTACGTATTATATATTTAACGTTGTGCTTTTGAGTGAGTTGAAGAAATGCGAAAGCGATTCGAGGTTACAACAAGTTCAAAAAAATGTTTTGGCGATAAACTTTGTGGTTAACTTTGCTATTGTTTAATTAACTTCTAAGGCCCACCATCAAACATTTGTTTGATTATTAGCACCTTTGGTTTCTGTATTCTTGAACTACATCAGAACAAATGAAATGTTGTTTTTGATCTACTGCGCCATTTACCGTAAAGATAGTTCTCCATAAAAAGTATCCGGTGTCAAGCACATTTTTTATCTCATTCAATATAAGCTAGTGTTGAAGCTTGTTTGTGTTTCCAGTATTTTTGTAAGCTTTTTCACCTAGTAACTACTATTCAATACGACAAGGTGTCAATGCGTTGACGCTTATGAAGATCTAAAGTAATATTAGAAGTGTCTATATGATCTAAACTTACGTACGTACGAAAATGCGCAGTTAAATAATTTTTTGTTATTATAAAATAGCATTAATTAGTCAAGCAAAACGAAGTCAACGATGCAATTAATGAAAGAATACGAATTACAAACAGTTAGTTTATTTCAAAGAGACAACAATACTGGCTGTTATTGTACGAGTAGATATCAAAACTACTAACGCCCATCGTACCAGTATTTAATCGAAAACATCTTGTAAACATCTTGGCTTAAGGAGTGCAATCTATTGCCACAACATTCTCGTGGCACCATTATGAATCTGATACTGCCTTCCGAATAAATTATCAATCAATATCAGAACATAATCTTTCTCGAACAACCACCGTGTATAATCTCGATGTCTTAATCACGTGCTGACAAGGCATGTATCATTGTAACATATCCATTCGCTATAGCCAAAGTTAATGACAAAGGTATGAACGCCTATGTTGAATATCACTAACAACATGGAACATGACACCGGTCTGTCCGTGGCAATGATAACATCATAATCTGGTATTTAATTACATTTATGTTAAGAAGCGAGAGCGCCCAAAAACTAGCAACCAAGCGACGAAGAAGTAAATTTAAAATTGATAGGATTAACTGAATAACGTATCTTAACGAAGAACTGCCACTAAATGTAACCGGTCAAGCATCCCTCGGGCGATCCGGACAAAGAACCAGATTGTTCAATGTCACTTAATCTATAAAGAGCCCCGGCAATGCAAGTTCAAGCGCGGAAACCTTCTAAAACTCTTAAATCCATTTCAGATTTCTCGCTATAGCTGATTGTACGACTTCGAAAACATCTACTGAAAATAGTAGAAATATAAATGATGTTTATTCTAAAAGATTCAATTATACATGTTGATATCATATTATGACCTCTTGATTCTTGAAATGACTTGAAAATTCCCCGGATTAGAAATGAGGCAGATCGAAGAGTTTTTAAAAAGATTCCAAATTCCCATTTCACCAAATGCTCAAAAAAATGCCCAAAACACCACGACGTGCCATGAGGCTAAACTTGCAATGCCACCAAAGACCGGCGATTTTTAAACCATCACGCCTAAATTGCGTGACTGCATGGTCAAAGGTGAACTTGTTTCCGTTAGACACAACAGATACTTTCCAGAAAGACTACGGAATTGAACGATGGCAGATAGCTTGCCATTATCCATGGCAGCACCATCATTATATTCATAACTGAGAAGCAATATCAAGCATTCGAGAGCATTTGATGTTACAATGCGTCTCAATAGAGGTACACAGCGAAATCACAAAAACTTTTGCTTTCACATTTTTCTTGTCGGTCTTACATATAAAGAACCTTACCTACGGCTGGCAGGGTCAGTCGTTGCGGTGTCAGCCAGGCAGTGTATGAATTTTTTTGCCGTTAGAAAAGCGCGTGTTCCCTACAGGGGATCTGCGAAACGGCCATTAAACGGGAATGGTTGATCTCACGTAACCACCACGTACCTTTGTGGTGTGCGGCCAACATCACCATTAGTCTGATCCGGCCGACGCATTCGATCTACAGCGATTTTGATTGAGCTGATAGTTTGTTCGCGGTATTTTTCATCTGAGACAGGTGTTAGCGAGCGTTTTGCTGAACTTCAAACGTTTGGCTTAAGTGTGTCTATCGATGGCTGGACGAGACAAGAAGCTCGACACAGAGTACGAAGACGTGGGTGACTTAGCTACGTATCTCTTATGCGTCCAAATTTCCGCCGAAAGACACCGGAAGTTTTTCAACATATAAATTCAACTTTGCATGATTTAATGTTGTGGATAAGTTGTCATCTTTGAGGGTTATTTCATGCTCCCGTATTTGTAGCTTAGCGTACGAGTAGTTCAACATTTAAGCGACGTTTTATCTATCATGGGCATCCCTTATATATGAGTCAGTCTGACATTTGCGGTTGTCTTTCCATATAGCGGCGTAGAAACTACCCCAGGGGAAAAATAGATAAATGACCCACACGTTTGTGTTCTTTATCCTTGCCCTAGTCGAATCAGTATAACTCTACCCGTACGCTCTGCGTCTGAACAGGTGTAAATCTCCATTGTCTGCCGATTAGGACATTGTACGTTCTAGTAGACATATTATGGCATGGGCATAAAGCACCAATGAATGAGCACCGACAAAGCCCTCAATAATCCTATATAATGTACCCGTACTACCTTGATCGTAGAATAACTGCACCTAGGTAGTATCATCAGCTTGAAGAAGTTGCGATTCTTAATAAAAGCTTGTTTTGGTCAAGGTGTTTCTTGTTATAGGTTGCGCAGTGTTATGCAACATTACTTCGAATGCAGACAAAAACGTCGGCCTTCCGCTCGCTGCGTTCCGATCGCTGCGTCATCAGGCAGTCGGTCACTCTGTACTTCTCCAAAAGCAACTCGTCCGCAGCAGGCAGTACGGCAAGGTGTAAGGTATTTCGGTAGTCAGCTCTGAAGGCTGGCCGCCCTACCTTGGCCCATGCGAAGGCGGCGGCTATTAACCTTAGGTCTCACCAAGAAGGCCCATAAGCAGTCTCTATTGGCTTGTCGGCTCCGCGGAGTCAGCAACATTTCGATGTTGTCTGCGGGGCTCCTTGCTGCTTGGGGTTCAGGCATAATGTGGCATCTGCCATTGACTAGCGTTCCCGGCAGGTTCTCGGCATTAGCCAGTTTAATGCTAAGCAATTATCGACTTGCTGGAGAACAACAATTGTACGCCAATTGCTACGGGCGACCAATGAACTTATTAAATTGGCAGACCTTAGTCGTGAACCAAGAAGCTTGAATAAGGCTTCATGTTCGACTTCGGGAAAAACCAACTTGCAGACATAACGTATGTAGAGACCATGCCGCAGTCGAAACAAATCATTGCGTGAAAAATTTAGAATGATTTTATCAGTTTATGACTCAGCTTTTGTATACTAGCCAAATTTCAGCAATTAAACAGTACCATGTACGACTACGAGCTTCCAATAACAAGCGTCCTTCAGAAGAAGTCGTAACTTATCCTCACTTATAAGTCTCTATAAGTGAGGATATCTCTATAAGTCACTATAAGTGTCATGCTAAGCGCATAAAGCAGGCCCCAACTGCGCAAAATTTCCCGTCTGCACGTTCTACAAAAACGGCACAAGGTGTCTAGTTGGGCCTGCTGATCAACCGAGACACACAATAAGTAGGTAAACTTCTCGATTGCCAACCAGACTAAGCGTAAACATGTGCATACACATTCGGCCTTAACCTAATGAAACTGCTCATAAACTACCCCAAGGAGATGGCGTATGTAAAAAGACGCCAACAACGCGCACGAGACCGACCAATCGCTTGTGTTATTCTGTGCTTGCGGGGTACCGACTGTTGTATCTAGAGCCACTGCTGTTGATTCTGCTTGAAGCCACTGCTGTTGATTCTGCTAAACAGCTCGTAGGCTGGTGATGTCTGAGATCGCTTACCAATCTGTCTACACTGGTTAAAGACGTTTAAAGGCGGTGGCGCCGGTCAAGTCTAAGCAGGCGCGATGGTCTGATCACATATTACTGAAGGCAATGTGAGTCAGGAAAATGCCAACGACCTGCCGAAACTGTAAGTGAGCATACATTTGTATACCCAATAAATGTACGCCCTATAGATGGCTACGAAATTTATAAAAATTAATAAAAGTAGCTCTGCGGTGAATATATGAATTAAATTTGTGTTCATTCTAGAATGACTCGGTGGATATATCGTCAGTCGGTGTTTACCGCTGAGGCCACCCGTAGATGCCAAACCGACTCTGGTTTTTGATTCTGAAAGCTGGTCTACGCAAACTATTTTAGCTAAACATTTAAATATAGCGAAACCTCGTTCAACTTGAGATCATTCTACGAAGAGAAGAAATTACAGTTGACTAGAACGTAGCCCACGTATAGTGTAAACACATTCTTGATGTCCCCAACGAGGAGTCTGTTCGTCGCTGCGTGCATAGGTGTTGGCAAACCATTATAGCTAATAGGTAGAACAACTGAGATGGCTTATAAAGCACACTTTTTGTTAACCGACACGTTCGCTGTTATCGAACAAATACGGAGTGAACGCATAGACTGACGAGCCATTGAACTCAAATGCTTTGTGGAATCAAGACACGAACCATCTGTGTGGACCCCTTTCGAACCGTTCTCTCAACGATTGCCTTGCATGGTATCGTACAGTGCTTGCCGGGCCTTTGAATTAAAAGCTCGTAGCAACGTTACACATTCCCCGTCCCGTATCTTGGTCTATTTTAACACGACTTAAAGTCATGCCCGATCACCCCGCAGGTATTCGTCTTCCTGTTTGATCAAACGGAAGCCACACACGAAACGCTTACTCGGTGAACTATTTTGGTCGTTTCGGATAGCAACAGGTCGCCTTGATTTTGCCTTCCCTGAGTTCATTGTCGCTATTATCGGCATTATTACTTGCGGACGTAGACTTTCTTTCCACCAAGGAATACGCGGCAGATCCCTCTGATAGGGGTCTAAGTGTTAGAGTTCCTTCTTGTTTACACGCGTAATTTAGATCGACGTCGGGTGTCTTTTTTTCTATACAACGCAAAGCTCTGGTCGGCATCGACAAACCAATAAATAAGCAGTTTCCTACTAGAGGCTCGCCCAGTACTGGTCTGATACCCCTCTCGTGAAAAGCAAATAAAAATTGGCTAAATACGTCTACCGCGGCAGTTCACTGCCAGAAATGGCTTGCAGATGTTGTGGTATTGTGTTTTCAAATATAACAATGCAGACGTGTAGGGCTCTACATTGCACATCGGATGCAAAGATTGTCCTAGATGTTTTTTTGTCTTCATTTGTTCCTGTGAAGTTTGTGTGCATAACAGCCTTCGCTGTATGAGCCAATTGTCGAGCTAATTGCCGAGCTAATTACCGAACATTTGTGCATACTATTTACATAAGTTTATGGTTTCATGCGTTTACAAGAACTGCCGCTGTTTGAAATGGCAAGACTTCATGAGGGTATCCAAAGAAAAAACATTATCCAGAATTGTTGTCTATGGTAATGCTTGTATTCAACCTTAGAAATTAAAAGAGTGGCCGGACGGATGTTGACACATTTTTGGTTTTACCTACATGTGACGTTTCTGCTATTAGCAGTAATTAAAATGGATGGTGTTATGCGGCATTTCACGATAAGGACTGAGAAGAGCCGCATATCCAATATTAAGTGATTATAATAATGTCAATCTACTTTTCGAATTAACACAATACACCTGAGCTAAGTAGCAATATGGCTAAAGTAATTTTCCAGTTTACTGACGTAGAGCTTCTTTTACCATAATAATTTCAAATGCAGCTTCTGCGTTTATTGGATTCCATAAACAAATAGGTCTCTGTGGTTATTTTGGAAAATAGCCGTAGGGTAGACCTCTTTTCAGGCAACTGTGTCAGGCTCTGTTTAAAATCCGCTATAAATTCTAAATTCCAACTGCACTGAAGTAACATGAAACGTTTCTGATAGTTACACGTAATGACCACAATGACAACTCCGAGCGGGAGTTAATACAAATAATAATCCGTCGACCATACGTTATGTTCTTCTAAGCCATACCTGTTTGAGGATCCCGTACTGACTCACTAAAGCACAAAATAAAAAACGAATGCTCATGCAGTTTTGCCCGTTTGTTCAGAATGTAAACTGCATTTAAATCTAATCTGATCTTTAGTAACCGTGTTTCTCGCAAACGCAACACTTACAGCGAACGACAAGCGAGTTCCCATTTTTCCATGTCCGGGTTCCACTGACAAGGCAGGCGAGTCGTACCGGGAAATCTCTAGGAAATCGTGGTGCGCATGATGCCAAATGACCGTGAACGTTCGAACGCACCAGAGAAAGAAGGAACAAAAAATCTCTTATTGCCTGTCTATCGGACGTTCAGGGCATGGTCTACGCGGTTACCCTAGCACGGGGTTGTGCCGCCCTTAGTGTCGGATGAAGGTGGTTGCTGGAGTGGTTACACAGCAACGAGGCATAAAGGGCAAATAGTGAAAACGCGTCTAGTAACTGGAGTGGGAAAGTGAACTTTGTCTGAGCACGTAGTCTTCACCTACCTTTAACGCTCCTGGTTAACACTGGTTCTGTGACACAACGGACCCTGGCATCTCCACCGCCTCATTTACGACATTCGGCCATTACGTCCTCATGGAAACGTGCTTTTCACGTGTATGGACATTTGCGCATCCCCTTCTACTGTATTCCCTTCTATGTATGTTTACTAAATACATGGAAGTCTTTGTTCCTCTTCCCCTCTTCATTATATGATTTTGTCCAATGGCTTTTGCGTAGCAAGCTCCACATCGTTGCGTGTCGCAGCCGTGCGGATATCTCTGAAGAAGTATCTCTGAAGCTATTGGTACAATTGCGATTTTTCTGAAAGCGCAAGATACTGTTAAGTAAGATCGTACCACTTGCAACAAAATCATTATTATTCAGGTTTCGCTCAGCTGCGATTCAAATATAATGCTAGACTAGCGTGGCAATTGACTAGACGACACGAAAAGTTAATGAAGTTCCTACTGGCGAGGAAACGCTGTGGAGATGGTTAATGTGTTTGGATATGCCATTATACTGGCCGCACAGTTTTGTCGTGGTCAGGAGATTGCTTCACGCGTCTACGGTCCGAGTGGCGCACCGGAACCTCGATAGGCGCATAGAAGTAGACAAAAAGCGAATGAGCAATGTTCAAGTGCACACCAACGTCGTGTACTCACTGAATACTCCTTGGAAGGCGGCTCTGGCAATCAACGCTCGATGATTTGCGAGATGTGTGGCGTAGCTGTGCGTTTATTACGATAGAGCGTCGCCGTTATGAGGGTGGACGGTTGCTCGATGGCGGATTGGCTTGTGTGTGCTTGTAATGGCATGTCTTCGCGGCATAGGCGTGGGCCGAGGATTACTGCCTCGCACGGAGTTTCACCACAAGTAAGCCAATGTACACTTCTAGTAAAATGGGTCACGTGATATGTCATATCACTGCGTTCCCGCGATATCGTTATCGTATTACTACGTCTTGCGTGTTCACATACATTGAGATAGGACGAGTTTCGACAAGAGGAGGCGTATTCCAACGAAGTGGGGATGCCCCTTACGCTGACGCAACGCTGTTACGTTGAGAATAGATAGCGGATAGGCAGCTCTCATCGAAGGTAAATGAAAGACAACTTAAAGAATACATTTGAGTATATCACTCTGGAAATTACTCAGGTTCGTCTGTCTGTGAGTAGCTATATGTGAGTAGCTTTCGATAGATAGTGACATGGGTTTCGATATTACCTATAGTTAAAACAGCCAGCTTGTTAGGTATCTTCTGAGCTGTCCGAGTCAAGAGACTGGTTTAATATGCAATGGCATGTTTGGTAAAGGGTGTGCTTCCCTTTTTTTAGAGAAATGCTGTTTGAGAATTCTTCCGTTTTAGGCAACGCTCACGGTGTTCCAAATATGACGTTGATCCAAATAGAAATAAAATCGTTCATAAGGCGATTACATGCGGAAGACGCGCTAGTGTGTTCCGTGCAGGTCAAGCATGTCAATGTATGATCATTTAATGCATCACTAAGCCTATCTTTTCTTTTTCATGCCGCCTTAGCCCCCAGCATATTCACTGTTATTGGGAACTCTCATGCTGTACAACTTATACGTCTTTACTGTCTAATCCATGTGCGGAATCGACAGCCGTTGCCTTTCATCGAGGCTAGTGATCTAATGTTCGGCCTTTTGATCTGAGGACATTATTTTGCGTCCTCGAACGCGTAAAACATACGAAGGAGTACAGGATAACAATGTGATATAATCTGGATCTAAAGTTATGGCACCGATCCGTTCCTATCTTGTTCGAGAGTTTCATACGGCTAACGCCATAGAATTTGAATGTGGTAGATATTGAAATATGTTTGATGTTCGCTTTCGACGCACAGGAAATGAGACTTGCCACATGCGTATGATCGTAATGGGCGTGTCGCTCCAGTGCTAGCGAGCAGTCGATCCAGTGCTAGATTTGCGATCGAGTAAACATCTTTATAGTAACTAGTACTAGCAAGTACATTATGATGTATCCAGTTAATTGTCTTCATATTCCTGAATTACAACCCGAATATCCGGGCTTGCAATGTAAAACAAGTAGTTAAAAGACGCCTTTAGTCTATTACGAAGAGCACTTTGTTCACACCGCAATAATAATGCTGCGATTACAATCGCTTAAGGCATCGACATGACCAGGCAGACGGCTCCGATCGATAAGACCGATTTCTACCCGAAGATTAGGGCTGTAGCGACTGAGATCATTCCGTCATCACAGCCCTAAACAATCTTCTGGCTCTCTCTTCTCGCTCCGGCCTCTTTTCTATCGTCACTTAGACTAGAAGCGAGTTTTCATCTCGGTCAAAACATCGAAGTCGGGTCTGGGGCCGCACCCTCAGCCTGGCATGCATAGAAAGTTACATTCACCTTAGCGAGGTGTAAAAGTTTATCGGCGGCCTCATTGACAGTATAAGAATGCTACTGCGAAATTTCGCCGCTGTATAATAGGCTATATGGGCGCTAGTAAGGCAGGCACACAGTCTGATGTAGGCTCGCAGTTCAAGAAGCTGTTCGTTACCCAGCATTTGCGTCGAGCCATTCAGTTGAGATGGTTTATAAGTGCCTTCAGCAGAATTCGGGCCTCACGATCTTCGTATCGTTTCCGAGTACTCAAGATAGCACCAACACACACGCATAGATACACGCACACAGACACTTATGTAGGAACACTGATAGAGCAGCCCCATTGATAAGTAGGCTATTTCTGCTATCCGGCTCTTAACTGGTTTCTTTTGAATCGTTGCTTTCGCTCCAAGGAAGGAGGGAGGAAGGGAAGGAGGGAAGCAGCAGAGAATCGACAACGGGAGGTTCACGTAGAGAATAATGCAGACAGAGAACGCACCTGAGCTGATAGAGACCTCTCCAGCAATTTCGAGAAAGACCGCAATAAGGCGGTGGTAAATCAGCAGAAATAGCGGCAAGCATGATCAATAGTGGATACCATTGGCTGGCTCTCGCGGGACATTTAAAAACAGGAGGTGAAGGTCTGGTATTCAATGCCTTGCCGGGAATGTTTCCTTATAGTTGGCTGCTCGACTTTTAAATGTCAATTGTAAATCTCTTTTGCAAGGGCGTCTTTCCTTTAAACGAAGGTATCAGCATTCAGGCGCTCATAGGCTTATGCCACTTGGTAATAGACTTATTGGGTCGAGAAAGCGACCGCCGAAATACATAATAGTTGTATTAGTAAATAATATTAATAATACTTCTGCTTAGCTTACAAAAGAGTATGATTAAAGATTTACAATAAATCCTGAAAATAAATTGTTATTTATACACGAGAATGTAAGAGGTCTTTTACCCTACTTTATCGGTTCGGGGACCTAGAAAAATTGGTACTCATAATTTTTCTTGATCAGACTTTGTTTAACAATTATTTAATAATTAGATTAATACCTTTCGTTCTAGTTAGATTCTACTTAATCGGCTTCGCCATTGCAACTTCCAAACGTTTCTTTTTATATATCGACAAGATTAGTTTGTAGCCTAACGCTATGCGACAAACGTTAAGTACGAAACGGACAAAGCGAGCAGTTCACGACCGAGACTCAGGTGTGCGCCGGTAAATTCACTGTATATCGAAAAGAAGTTGTAAAAAGAGAGACATTAATTTAAACGCGCTACCAAACAACGCCAATAATAGGTCATCATTACTGCTATTGTCCAAGGACAAAAACACTCGATGGCTCCGTGACCTCTACGTGCGAGTTAGCGACACTCGATGCCTCAAAATGTTTGAAACTCGAGATTCAGCATAACTACACTAAGAGAAACGTAGACGAAGCGAACCACTGTTTGTTGTTAGCAATACGGCAGGGATTTGTAGAAATGAGTTTAATGTGAATGTCGCCGCATTGTTTCAACTACAGCGGTGCAATCAGCCAGCAGACTGATTCCCCGGGTGTCAGCAGGCAAACAAAAGATGCACGAAAGAGGGAAGAAGCTTGTCGGAAATAGTGACATTTCCACTAACGGAAGACGAATCTACGTCTAAAGCGTTGAGTACTATGAGACCTGTGACCTGCGCGATACAGGATGGAATCTGCAAGCGATGCGGGTCCCGTCGCCTGTCCATGGGTCGCGTCACACTCGCCGAAGTTCGCTAACGCCGGCAGCCAAGGAGAAGCATTTCTTCTCAACGGCATGTTTAAGAAACGCCTAAGGGTCATCAAATATCTTGTATTAATGAAATTTCCCGTGAACTCATTCAGGGAACCCTCGATTTTGGTGCACGTCTTTCGTAGTGGCCGCCGCTTTCTTCTGGGGTGGCAATCATCAACGGCAGCGACGACGACAACAATGTCCATAAAAGCAACGACAGAAACGACACCACCACCACCAACAACAAATGTCAGAATATGCAGGCGAACAAAACAACTCGACGAAAACGTAATGGGTTTAAGAATTTGAGGCAACAATGACGGATAGCCAGCAGACCTATTTGAGCGACCTACGCCCCTCTCTGATCGCCAAACTTAGTCACCCTCTCTACCGTTGGACGTGTTAACGCTAGAGGGAGAAAGAGAGGCTACCAATTCGTTTAAGCGGCCCCGCAGAATGCGAAGTGCGGCTTTGGTTGTCGCGCAACCACTGGGATCGCCGAAATCATCGCGTGAAGACTACATACGGATGATGCAAAAACTAGATAGCTTTTGTGGCCTACGTGATTTCAGTCAGGTTCAAGAAGAAACTGACGAGAGACAGAGCGAGATAGTGAAACATGAAAAAATAAGGGACTGTCACAGAAGAGTATATATATATGTATACATATCACGTCAACACCCGCTGTCTGGCTGAAGTATAGCAATGGACAAACGTGGTATCGGTCAGATATACACCAGAGAGATTCTGACAAAGCCCGAGGAATGGTGGATTTGCTTGTTTAATGGCGATGCGCCAAACCCTGAGAATCGCTTATCTTTGTACGGGCGTTCCCAGTAGTGTTGTATTTTATGTATGATTCTGTTTCAACGTATACATTCAAAGAAAAACAGCTAAAGTTCTGCAGATAACGAACGAAGGAGCTGTGTTTCCTTTATACAATTGTCGACAAACGTCACTGGACAAACTTCCGTGTGTGATGCAACCGACTTCACTTGAAAAGCATATGTCAGTGTGAAGTCATGTTCAATAATCGGGTGTGAACCGAAACGGATAGGCGACGGATCACAATTCGCAGGCAGAATTTTTAGGCCTAGGTGGTCGAAGTAACGGACTTTGAAATTATCGCTTGGCAGTTCAAATCCCTGTGCTGACATATATCTCGTTGTGTGCTTGCTGCAAAGTGCTGCGCAATAATGCGAAAATTGATTCTGAGAGGGAAAACTCATAGTTACGCTTTACGTCTTTTTTCAAGCTGTATGGTTTCCTCGGGTTTAGCCTTTAGTCGTAAACTGAGTTCCGGCGGCTACTGTTAGCCCGCTTACTAACTCGCCACCTAAGACTTCGAACAGAACAGTGGTCATCTTCGCACGAACGAAGCCGTACGTAGTACGTGATTGTCGTCACGAAGACCCACGATATCGCACGACCCGGAAAACGGTGACAGATGAACCACTAAAAATCACCAGAGCGATCGTAAAACTCAAAAAAAACGAGGAGAACGTGTCTAACAATTGAGCTGCCCATACCAGCCGCCAGCATCAACGCCGTTTCTTCGAGATGAGTCGTCAGTGGGTAATTTCCGCCCCATCAACTCAACAACGCTGAGAGCATCTCATCTGTGTAAGCACTCAAAAACAGCAACGACAAATCACCAAGCTTTCACTCCAATTAGTGTCTGACCAGTGCGTTGAATGTCGGCGGTGACGTTTCCGCCCTCCCCGACCAGTGCACTTTAAAAGCCAGCCTAACCGTTGAGCTGAACATGATTGCCACTCAAGAGCCGCTATTCATTGTTGGTATTGCGTCAATTGAGATCAACGTCTCGCCGTTGGCAACACCCTCCAGGTCATGCTACGGCGATGGAGGCGCCGCCCCGTGTACGTATTTTTGTGTTGGGTAGACGATGACGCAGGAGATGATGTCGGAGGGGCATCCCTTCTTAACGGCCGACGCCGAGCCGACTGGCTACCGTTTGAAATAGGTTATTCATCTCTGGCTCTTTTACCTCGGCTGTTACTGCTGACACAGTCGGTGCCCGTGGAAACCACACAAGGCGACGAGATTGATCGAGACACAGAGAAGGACGTACAGTCGCTCAAAAGGGGCAGCAAAACAAACGGGAACTACAAGGTGTTGACATGTCTTGACGAACCTGTTCTCGTGGTATTTCATTAATTTAGTAGGGCTGTGGATGTGTGTTTTTTGCTCATTGCTCACATAAAACCCACCCAATGTAAACGTGTGAAACCTGCGAAATTTACAAACGAATATACAGAATGGTAAACAGGAAATTGTTCTGTAGATTTTTATAATAAGAATGTGTTGCAAAAGAAAGGTTGGTATTTGTAGGATTTTTGACCCATTTTATATGTGGACGATAAAATGCCGTGTGTGAGCCTTAGTAGGTATTCCTAAAATAAAAGTTCATAGTGACTAAACGTTGGGTCCGCGAGAAGTTTTACGCTTGCCAGTTGATTCCCAGTAACTTTTTTCGTAGTGATATAGTCGTAGTGGTTACCATTCTAATAACACAGTTAAATATTGTGTTTTATGTCTGTTGTACCACAAGCAATAGCGATATTACAGGAAAATCTGTCTAAAATATTTCTATTCAGAGCTAGGCAAAGGCGTTTAGACGACATGGATTTTTCTGCGAGCAAAAAAGCGTAGTAACTATCGAGTAAGTATGATTGTTGAAGACAACGGCTTTACGTAGCGTTTATAATTGGAAACAACATTTTTAGATAAAGCACTAGACGTGGGAACGCAGTTCAACAGATTAGAATCTGAGCTAGGCAGACTTCAATATCTTTTAAGTTACTGATTGTTAACGTTTTACTTCTAGAGACAATTCTGTTCACAGAAGTTGTGAAGTAACGTTTTTCGACGAATTCGTTAGATAGATAAAGCCTCTGAAATTTAGCGCGATTGCATTTAAATGTGTATCCCTGAAAAAATATTCGCAGAACACGCGAGTGTATAGTCGCAGTGCGGAAATCTGCTTTCTAAATTTAAATGAGAATAGTGAACCTTGTTTAACCAAGTTCAGATTGTGACAAGGCACAATCCCGATTACGTAGTCGATGTGGCACTTTATTTATAGTCCAGCTTAGGAGAACGCTTGAAAGATTACACACTTCGAGAAAGATAAACTGATGATAAGCTGATGTTAACATTAACCTGGGACGGTTTAAAAATTAACTGGATTTACAATATAGCAAAGTATCGGTCACTCTAAAAAATAGATCGACCATAGCTAACAATTAGAACGAAAGTGCTTACCAAGGGCATAACTCGTTACGCTGTCATCGGATACTACTGCCCTTGCACAATACATGCCAAACAACTTTACGGGCGAATTAAAGATTGAAGCAGTCGGAATCTACTAATTAGCAGAGACTCTTGTTCTAAAACAGCGTTTTCTGTGAAAATGCAATACTTAGCTGTTGCATTTTTAGGGGAAAAAATGTTATGCACATGCATAGATAATGTTCACGCATTATTATGATTTGCTGCATGATATTATGAGAATTGCGACCTAGACGCCGCAACGCGAGCGAGTTTTTTCGCGTGTCTAGCATATTAAAAATAACAATCTTTATACGGGGTACCAACTGTCTGTTTGCAACTGGGTTTTGCTATGTCTCATAATGTGTGTTTCTGCCCGTTTTTGGCTGTAAATGGCACGCAGGAAAGGCCAGACACACGTATACAGTATTCGGTCAGCTTACCGAGGAGCGTAATCCATTTTAAGAATACTCAGTATTGACCGTCTCATTATCTTCGTTTAATCCTTATAACACACTTCCCATCTTTCTTGCTCATCCATGCGATCTAATCGTTTTGCGTCGAGACAATACTTAGCAATCAGGGCAACGCGCTGATTGTGTTCAATTGGTTAATCTCTTTACCTCTTCAAACGATTGGTCGAGCATTGGAAGAGTAGAAGACAGGTGCCATATGCTTACCGCATTGCCCGGTGCTCGAGTAGCAGAAACTCACGAGCAGTGCTGGGCTGAGAAGTTTATCAACAAGCGCTCCGAGGGCACGCAATCCTAAGTAGAGAAGATGATAAAAGGTCTTCCAAAGCCTAGAAGACACTTATATACACAGACACATATACGCATACGCAGCTCTGCATGCACAAAGATTTTTACAACAAGCTGTGAGCGGTTGTTGTGTGACAAGTACTTTGCACAGCATTACTGTGCATTTACAGCTGATTACTATTATTGCTACTGCCGCGTTCTTCACTTTTTTTTTTTTTTTTTTTTATATGGGGGTTTAGGTAAACGCTTGATGCTCATGCGCCACTGCAACCAGAAAGTGGCTAGTGCGGAGACTCACAAACCCGCTAAAACTCCCATTCCCCCCCATCCTCCCAGGGTTCGGAACGTTAATGACACTACTTCGAGACCACTGCAAACTAACTAGCGACGCATATACATGGATGCCTATTATGCATAGTCTAACTATTAAGGTACAGGTTCTTAGAAATAATGTAGGAAAGAAAACTCTATTTCTATAGCTTAAAGCTTTTACCTTTAAAGGGGGTGGAAATATGCATGGTTCTTTTCGTGCCCGTATAGATACTAATCATTACCGAAATAAAAAGTGGCAAAAGAAGATAACAATGATTTTATTTCAATTAGAGAGACCTGGCATTCTCATACTACTAAAAACATCGTAGACGCTGCTGCAGTTAAATTGTGCTAATAAAGACCCATAGCGTACTAACGTTGGGTCGTCTATACGAATGGCGTCGGGAACCAATCGTTATCATCAGAATTTCAGCATCTTGACCCTACGCTACTGTCGGCTACCTGTCCTGTCTAAGGTGTGGGCGAAAATACGCGAAAACGCCGGGTGCAGTGTAACTGAACTATTTGGAGAACGACACGCATGCCACGCACATTAAACGAACAAATGTGACATAAAGAAACAATAGTGACCGCGAAATTGCATGTCAATGGCGTTACACACTAAAGCGATTACTGTCCATATCACATGTACTATTTCTAAAAAAAGTTTATGACCTAGAATGTAATATTTAACTGTTCCCGTTCAATATTGCGCGTACTAGTGATATATTTTTACCCCGCCGATATCATAATATATATGTGGCCGTAAAACCGTCCTGTTTACCGGATAAGTTCTAAAGATCTGAAGTCGAGTTCCTTACGACGCTGAGGAAACCACCTATAATTCAAACCAAATGTACTAATGTGGCCTTACGAACGATCTACAG
>MNPL01020438.1:0-15535 GCA_002081605.1 Tropilaelaps mercedesae
TATATATATATATATATATATATATATATATATATACTGTAGTTTTTCAATTGTCTAAACCAAGCACACAATCTATAAGCTTGTGTGCTTTGTTTAAACAGTACATGGTTCCGGAAAGTTTGCTGAAAGTTCGGAAAGAGATGCTGTTGATTGTTTAGTTGCAACAAGGCGCATCCCGATTACAGTTTGAGTAAAAATTATCGTTAAATCTTTATGTTGGTGGACCTTTTTGAAGCAATTTAATAAAAATGAAACGCGAAAAATGATATTTGCTAATTTACGCAGCTTAAATACTACGGATGTACTATTTCCATGTTTCCATGTTAAGTAGGAACGTCGGAAGCTTGAACATTTGGAGGTCGCAGCATAGCACTGTTTGCCCATGCTGGTATAATCAAATATGATCTCTTCAAAAGCGCCTGAAGCGATGAAAAAGATGAACAATCTTTTTTCTGTTTTCGTCCAGGAGAAATTGTAATCGTGAGAGGTCCGCCTGTAATATCTGCAATTCACAACTTTCACAGTTTTTTAACAGAAAGTTTTCTCAGATACACATACATATAGAGTATCCAAAGAGTCAAAAGTTGTGATCATTTTGAAAATGAATAAAATTGCTTATGGTTAAAGGTTGAAATATATTAGTGGGGATGCCTATTATTTGAAATCTTTTTTATAGGTTAAGGTTTCAAATAACCTAAACAATGTGCATAAGATGTTTCTTTGCACATAACACTGGATAAGCGAAAATGTGTGCGGAAAGTTTTGTTACCCCCAAAACACGAGCGCGTTTTTATAAATATCGAATGCAGATTTTGAACAAACCTTAGTGCATTTTTCAGGCACACTTGTGCCTACACCTAGTTAGAACTTGATTCAATTAATAAATATGCTAATAATTGTACTGAAAAGTACATATTAAAAAAAGTTTATTCTACACCACCTATATGCAACAATATACAACCATGCCAAATCTTCAGAAACTATTAAAAAATACTACCCACAATTATATTATACATTAAAAACATGTCAAAACTTTCGAGACACGATGTGGAGCATTGTTTCGGTGCGGTTGTTGTTAGAGGTGTCATAAAATGCTTATTCCTAAACTCGACGAAATGAAACGATCCGTCTATTATTGTGAAGAGCATCTGAAAATTTTTTCATATCTAAATGCATGTTGGTCACAGATGCGAACCTTTCGCTTAATTGTGCGTAGAGTGCAGGACTCATGTGAAATTTCATTGTAAAATACTTTTTGATTTTTTAAAAAACCTAGCAATTCCGTGCTTTTAATGAAACCTAATGCTGGATATATTAAACTAACTGTAATCGACACCAACTATGCTACATATCCGTACGCCGGTTTTCATACTTCAAACGCTGCTGTTCGATGATAGCATGGCATTCGCACATTATTACGGTGAACTCGGTTAGTGTCAATTCCATCGATTTTCATGCATGCAAAGCGTAATGTATTGTTATTGTTGACAAAATACCCGTCGTCGTTGAGCTGCTTATGCACGTCGTATTGTTCTTCAAGCTTCAGTCACGCGCCTGAGAAAGTACCCCATACGCCATAGAGCTACACCATCGTCGAGACAACAGTCGCACACATGGGTAGCCTATAGCGATATGTGGGTTTAGATAACCCAGGTAGGCTGTCACAGGTGAGCGTACCTATTTGAAGGCACATCGAGATGGGACGATAGATCAGAAACTGCACCCTAACATTCTGAATTACACTGTTCCAGGACTTTCGCGCGAGTTTCGACGTCTCGTCGACAGATGGCGCTGCTTGCCCGCGTCGCGTTAGCTCAAGTGGCGAGTTCCGTCGGGTGGCAAGCACGCGACAAGCGCCCGGGCCGATCGGAAGACATCGCGGCCCAACGCTTCAGTCTGCGCCAGGATTGCGCTCAAGATGGATGCGGTCGGTGGGGCTGCGGAGCTCGCAGCTGGCGCCGGTGAGTCGAGTGATGGCAGTCGCGTCCAAATTGGACACATGCGCGGCAGCTACAACCTGACGGTGTGTGACGTCGTCGAGTCGAAGAAGGGACACATCAGCCTGTCGGCTGCGCATAGCGCCTTCCTCATGCAGATGCGGATGCCGCCGAGACTGCCGGAGCCCCTCGAGCCAGTGTCGGAGCGTCGGGATCGCGAGAGTCTCAGCGAGATGTCCTCGTCATCAGAGAGCGACGAGGACGAGGTGGTGGCGTCGTGTCGGGATTTCTACCGGCGCCGGCTGAGCTCGAAGTGGATCGTGCGGGTGGACGAGGACCTCACCGAAAGCGAATCGTCGGACTGGCCCGGGGACACCGGGGCGGGCGCGACGAACGCCGCCAACAGCGTTCGCCGTCTACCGGACAGCTCAATCACCAAATGTCTGTCCTCAGCCGATCATGGCACTGCACAAACGAACGGAGTGATGGCGGCCGACACCGGCGAGTCCGATCACGACTCGGGCATCGAAGTGCTCAACCGCACCTCAAGCAATTCCTCGGTCGAGGAGACGGGCCGCCATCGAGGAGAGATCACTTCGGGTGGTGCTAATGGTGGTGGTGGTGGTGGCAAACGCCGTGACGATCAACAGCAACAACAGCAGCAGAAAATTAATACTGATCATAGTGCGAGTATCCTCAGTGACCAAAGTGCAGGTGCCGATGTGAAACAAACCAACGACGGCCGTACGGATATCGGCAGTGGAAATGCCGACGGCGTAGAGTGTGTGGCCGTCGTGCAAGTGCAAACCCGCCAAAACGAGGATGGTACTCCAGTGAGTCGCTGCCGGTTCGAGGAGCTACAGTCGCGGCGTTCGAGTCTGCTCGACGAGATGGACGACACGACGACGAGGTTCGCCTCGAAGCTCAACCTGCTCAAGGCGCAAATCGTAAGTAGTAATTAGGGTCGATTGTGTGGCGATCTGTAGTGAACCGTTCCGGTCATACGACGACCCCCGGTGTGGTCGGTTGCCGGGCGGAAGTGCATTAATTATTCCCTCCTCGACATCATCAGGGAATGAAGGGAGGGAGGGAGGGGAACATGATGGAGTTGCTATTTCGTGCTTTTATTTCCTCCCGGACTGGCCATGTCAATGGAGACGTTCGCAGATCGCCGGATGTCACATAACGAAATCACAATAGAGGAGGGCACCTGTCCGAAGATATGCCCAGATGACGGCCCTATCGCGCGGTCGCTGGGGCAAATATTGCAGCTTCGTCAACGCGATGAAGAGAGACCCACCCCTGTTGGTCATGGTGGCCTGCGCCGTTGACTTGAACCAGATCGCCAGATGTGAATTACGGTTTTTTTTCTTCATCTATAGACAGAGGCTCGTTAGCGGTGAAGGGGCGGAAGGGTACTAACAGGCAACGGCGGGAACTCTGTATTTTCTACTGGCACAAATGGGAAATGACCACTCTTTTCCATTCCTCCACTCGATTAGTCGTCGACAGACGACGGAAGCGCCGATTCCTGCCCCACATAGTTGTTGGCGGCTGCACAACGTCCACTTAGCGACGAATCAGCGTATATGACGCTTCAACGCAGACATATTTCAAGATAGTCGACTATATATATATATATATATGTATATATTTCTAGAGTAAGTGCAAGTTCGTTCGTTTTACAAAATTATGAGAGGTCCAGAGACGCTTAGATTGTTTAATAGTTCTGTACTGGACTGCCGAAATAGTTCCTCTAAACCCAGAGCCCCCAACTGTGGGCGGCGCTGTTTTGTGCTTATGGGCGGCCGTAGCTAAAGCGCCCGTTCCCAACGTGTCGCTATAGTTCGTCTAATGACAGCCAGTTTACGCCGAAAGCATTCTGATATTTGGCGGTTCGTCGTCCGTTTAGAGATATAGTTTACCCGCTCACGGGGGTGTCGACACTTGTTCATTTTGTGTGCAAGGTTCATTACAAGACTTGAGATGTGAGCCACCCGAAAAAACCAACGCGCCCAGCCGGTTACAAGAGAAAGTCAGTCGCCTTTCGCCCGTCCAAATTCCCACAGACTGATGAACAAACAACGTCTCGAGTCCTTTGCCTTGCTACGATTCGACACGTTGTTACCGACATGTTGTTACAGACAGGTGGGAAGGTATTCGTCGTCGAGCTCCACAGTAGTTGACGTTCTCACCATTTGTGGTAGCACACGAAAAGTGAAAATACGTAGTCTGCCGGCTAAAAAACAAAAAAAAATTGCCACCGTCGACGGACTCGCTCTGATACTGATGACGTGCGAGCAAACGCCCTCGCCGAATTCCCGACACTCCCGAGAGAAAAAAAATGTAGATGAATCGGCACAATCTACACTGAACTGCTTGGCTGAGGTCAACGGGTGGAATTAGTTATCTGAAGTATCTCTCAGGCTAGCTCCGTCTCGTTGTTGGGATGCAGACGTGAGTATACACGTGCAAACACTACACGTGTTTACACGTGTTCACGCAACGATTGAGTTGACGCCACGCGATGAGTCCTATCTCCCTGTGCGATGATTCTTCTACTTATTCGACTGATATCGAGAGTGTTAGGTTCGCTGCTCCCTTTCCCGTTTATTTTCTTCCCTGCAGGATCGTGAAGACAGCGTTCCGTTGGTTTTCGTGACGCGCACGGTGACCAGCTCGTTCTAGAGCGATCGATCGATACGATCGACGACAATCACCCTCGAACTGTGTCCTGTCAAGGCTTCACACTTATTCGACATTCGGCTTCGGCGTTCCAATCGACACGATCTACATTTCAGTCGGACTCTCGCGCGATGACGACGATGTAGCGCGTCGGCCTGAGTCGCTGCTCATCTCGAGACGCTTCTAGATGACGTGGCTTCCATCCGCTGCGTGGCCGGCGTCAGACCTAGGTCATGTCGGTGTAAAAACTTCGCCGGTAGGGTCCTATGTTATTGCGCACGGATAGGTCGGCGTGGATTGCCGTTCGGCCGAGGGCCTTGGCGGCGACTAGGACCCGGTGTTCTGCTGGCACCGGTCCTGCGCTGGATAGACGCCCGCTAATCGCTTGATGACCAACCTTCGCAGGGCAAACGTAGGCCAGCGTACGAATGGTACGCGTCCATCTCACGTATGATAATGACACGATTAGTCACGTTTGTTTCGCTGCTTCGGCGACCGCGTGGGTGGTGGGAAAAACCTGCCGCGTGGAAAATGTTTTCGAGTGAAGGTCGTGGGGGCTGCGTGCGGCCAGGCTCGGCGGGCCAGATACGATGGAGTAGTGTCGCCAATGTCGAATGCGCGAATTCAGGAATGCCGCAAGCGTTCGAAGGACGACGATGCGCTGAAAATGTCATGGAACAGTTTCGGGGCGTTCCCGCAATGCCGGGAGCTGTTCTAGCGTTATTTCTCAGAGCATTCTGTCACTTGCTAATGAATACAGGAACTCCAGCGTGTAGCGTTCAGTTAACGGAGGAGCGGGCGACTTCTTCTGTTACAAATTCTTGGCAAAAACAACCCACGCGGCGTCCCGTCGACTTCGCGGCGTCCGCTCCCGAATCCCAACGGGGGTTGCCATTACGCGAGCGCGTGCCTTGGCCGCCGCCGCCGCCGCCGCCGCTAGAGGAATTTCTACGAGAAAATAGCCAGCCTTTTCTTCCAGAAATTCGCTGCCAAATGAGGAGTGCTTGTTTCTGCTCGAAGCGAGTCGCATTCACTCGCTTCATGCCGACGATGGCCCGGCTATGCAGGTGTCTGCCAGGAGCGGCCTGCGTCCGGCGAAGCGTCTGGTAACCGCTGCCAAACGCTGGCCATTAGCCATTCGCTGCTAAGCTAGATCGTGGTAAGCGCGCTGCCAATAAGAGCAGAACCGTTCTAGCAGTAAATATCGAGCAGACCCTCAGAAGAGTAGGGACATCACGAGGTGCATCTTCTGTCTGCATCGAGTACCTGGGGCTTAGCTCGGCAGGCCCGTGTTAAGGCTGAATCCCACCTTCAACCAGACTCCAGCGTGAGACCTACGCTCATGGAGCCTTTCTACGACACATGCTCGCATGGGTCACATTTTCAGAAGACGTTCCAATAGCGTCTGCATGAGCAGTTATTATTATATCGCTAATGGGGAGTTGCGTGATTAAACGTCGTCGGCTGCCGGCTCATTAATGCTAGGCCACGTGGCTAGGCTAAGAGATTTCACCGTCCTACAGACGATCCAGGCCGTGTTCGGGTTGGACACACGCAGTGACCATTTCATAGTGGCCCCAATTGGCCCCTAGTCGCCCATCTTTCCCTGCCTGAAACATTGACAAAGAATCTGTTGGGTATGGACAGTTAATTCGACCTGTGCGGTCGATCGTCCTGTTCGCGCTGTGCGCGGATTGCATTGTCCCGGGACCAATGGCGACTTCGACGAAGACCAAGTGCGCATCTGTCGTAGGCGCGAAGACCTGTCAAGAACCCCGGGTCACCGTTAACGGCCAGGACAAAGCGGCAGTCACAGAAGAAGCATTGGACGCTGCCAATAGTGAATGGCTATATGACACCGATGCTCTGACGCGGTGCATTGAGGTCTGAATGCGTCCAAGACGCGACGATGGACGCCGAGGTGGGCGGCAGGGTCACTCAGAGATGGCTAATTAAATATCTGCTATATAGGTGGCGTCAGTCCAAAGTGGCGCGTCATCTGCAGTCTGCTAGTTCGTCGTGTTGTCTGACAATAGACCGCACAAGGTTTTTCTGTCAGCCGTCGGCGGACCGACTTCGATACCGGAGGGACGCGTCAGCCCACGATTTTCGTCCGACTTGGCGGGAGTCAGCGCAAGAACAGAGTGGAAGAGGGGGTGGGATATGGGGATCTCGCAACAAAATTACCATTAGGTCCGCGTTATTTCGACGCTGGTATTTACCATCAAGAGGAAAGTTCACCGTAGCACTCGGGGGACGGCATTCGTCAGTTCGATAGTGGCCGAGACGTCGACTGTTCCCCAGAGACGCGACGACGATCGTCGATGACGTCTGGACAGACACACTGGTGCAGCGTATTTCTCCTGGGATCATCAGCAGGGCACAGTGGACAAGCAGGTCTTTGTGCTGGCCTAGCAGTTCAGCGTGCATTTGGACGGCAAGCGGCTGGACGGGCTTGGATCGGCGTGGTACCAACGGCGTTCCTTTGGAACTGGCGTCGGACCGGAGTAACTGCAGAAGATACGACCCCGCGGAACGATCCCTCATGAAGAAAGCGGTGGCCGGAGAAGACACAGAGCGCATTACTGGCGGAATTAGCTCCAACCTGATCCAATGTTGGTTTCGAAGTGCCACCCAGCCTGCCAGCGCCGAGTCGTAAACGTAACGCATAAAAGCGGGATTACAGCGGCCTGCGGCCCTAGAGACGCATCGTATGTCCTAGTATTGGTATTTGCCATATTCGCATGTCCATCAGCTCCATTCGAGCTTAGCGCAGCCATAGGCGAGCTGCGAAGCGTTGCCACGGGCATTCTTCTGGGATGGATTGCGTAGTTAAGCTCGGCATGCTCTGGAAATGTGTCCGATGCGACTACTGCGTATAGAGAATTCGAACAGAACAAAAAAGAAGCTCCATGCCGCGCCTTTGTCAAGATGGCGGTCGAACGGAGTGAACCTGTCTGCTCGTGCTGGGTCGTATGCGGCTGAATGTTATTGTTGGAACCGCTGCGAATGCATTGGGAAGCAGCTTGACGTCCGAATAATCCGTTGCAGAGGCACCCCTGCATATTTTCAGATATCCGAAACAGTCGACTGCAATTAGCAAACCGCGCGTGTATTATCCGAGAAGACATGTTCGGCTAATTAATTCGTCATGAAACAATAGAGAATTCAGCCGTCATTTCGGCCTCCGTCCGTCCGTCCGCAACGGAGGAATCAATGGGAGAGATCCACTACGAAAGAAAACAGCCTTAACGCTCAACGTTTGGGCTATTTTCTCGTTCGTTAATTAACGTTTTTATACCAACAATTAGCCGAAATCGATCTATGCAAGCAGCAACATTAACCGGTTGCTGCTCGGCTGGTAGGCGTCCGCCGTAGGGAAGGCCGCTTTGGAACGAAAATCGCGCAACGACTCCAACGAACGGACGACCAAAGTTGGACCAAATTCGTTCTTTGGAGGCATATCATGCTAGCGGATGAGCCATATTCGACGCTTTTTTTAACGCCAACAGGTGCGGGGATTTCACCACGCTCATTAGCAGCTACCTCATGTGAAAGTCGTCATGTGCCGTCATCGAGCGTCACAGAGCTGACGAGCTGGCTGTGGTCACCAGTATCGACGAGAGATCAACGGAGTCGACGATTCGTCACCCGCTATTTAGCACAAGGTTTTGTCCTTATTCTCGTTGTTTTTCATGATCGAAAAGTCAACTATCGCTAGCTGTGGCGTGTCGTATCGCGACGACCTTACGGCTCGATGTTCCTCAAATTGGACATGGCCACATTGCTACTGTTTACGGTAGAATACGCCTGAACGCTTGTCCGACTGATAAAGACACCAAAGGGACGGTCTGCAGTGACACGAATATCTAATATGTCATGTTTAGCTGCGCGCACGGCCATCTGCTTCGTACATTCACGGAATACTACCAGAATATTGTGCACGAATCTGGCACCTATCTCCTCAAATCGCTGAATATGGCGTAAACAATTATTTACCTCGGCAAGATGGCTTCTGTCGTCGTCAACAACCGTTGCATCATCGCAGCGCTTCGAGGCAAGCGTTCGATATCTGGCTTGCCTTCACCGCGCCCTCTTTATTGCAGCGCGTGAAGACGATGCTAAATCACCATGTTCGCTTCTGTTCATTGTAAAATGTTGCGATTTATCTGCGATGTTCGCGTGTCGACGCGTTACGCGTGCGGAACATATTAGCGGTGCGTGCCCGCCAACCAATGTCAGCTGTGTTTTGTCTGGCGACATCGTGCCGGCTTTCCGTAATGGGCCCCGACGACGATTCTGTTCTGACGCTGTCCAAAGGGTTCGACCCCGCGATCCGGCGATAACGTGCAGCAGAGTCAGAACAACGGCGACTTCTGCCCGCTGAAACCGCCCTGGTCGGATCGAAGTGTTCAGAACCGAGCGAATTTTCTTCTAGCGCAAGACAACTGTAGCTCCCCGCACGCTGATCAGATGACGCCGGCCTACTCCTGCAAGGATCTGTCAAGGCCGGCGACGGAGTATGTAGAGGTCCCGGTTTGCGCGCCGGTTCAGCGTCGAGCGAACGGCGCTCGCTCCATCGACATTTGTGCATGCCAGTTGATCTCTCCGCGGGGACGGATCACACAGCATCGACAGAAATTGCACTCAATACTAATATTCGTCCGCTTCGACGATCGAATGCGACCTCCCGTACGGCCTCGTACGGCTCATTCGTTTCGTATAGCTAAGCAGACACACAAATGTATCGATTCGAAGGCCTAGAGGCAGCAAGGCCCGCAATCTCGTCTTGTTTTTTCGCTCGTTGTTATTTCTGAAGAAAGCGCACGCTCTTATCTGCTATCCGGCTGGTCTGATCCGTACGGACGGACGTTATTCGATACGGGGTTAGACGACAGTTGGCACCGGCTGTGGCCTAGCTGCCATCTCCTGCCAAAAAAAAAAACATAAAAGTCAGTCGAGTCGACTGTCAACAACTCAAAGGGGGGGGACTGCGTTCCGTTGATTAACGGGTCCTCGACGTTCTTTCGTCCTACTCGACGGATCAACAACACCGTCAACAGAACCGCTAGTCGCTCCTAATAGGAGGAACGACGCTATAAAGTGGGAGGGCACGGAATACGATTCTACGAAGGTTCTTCTACGTAGAACTGGCGTGAGACGCCGATACCGAACGGTAAACGTGTCGATGAAGGCGCACGCACACTCGCACGTCAGCCGAAGGAATACAAGACACATTCGAGTGTCTCGAGCCCGTCAAGGCGGTCGGTCGGTCGGTCGGTCGGTCGGTCGCTGGCAAAATGTCGTTCCGATTCATTTCTAATGGGTTTTTCTTGTTTTTTTCCGCCTTGTCGCATGTGACGAACGCTATTCCGGACCGGCAATAAAACTGTGATTACTTCGCTCTAGTCCATTTGGGGGGGGTATTTCGCTAACGGCGTTGACTGGGACGTACAAATCTAGTCGCCATGACTGGGTTTGTACGTATCTCTATCTAGATATATAGGAAGGGTAATTAACTGTAATTAATGGTAACCGTCACTGGGGGTCACCTAGTGGCATCGGTTTTTTTTTGAGCTCCGATGAGTGTCGCTGTGGCCGAAGCACGGAGCAACGCCCGCCGCCGTTTTTGGATAACTCCGCGTGCCAACTGTGGACTCCTGGTCCACGTCAGCTCTGTCGATGACAACGCGGAGGATCGTAGCAGGATATCCTGTTGAAAGAAGAACAGCCAACTGTGGTCCGGCTCATGATAGGGGCGGTTATATTTGCCAAGCAGATTTGTAAATTAATGACGTGTGGTCGTGCGTCTACGATCGTAATTGCTTGCCTAACATCACCCAGGCGTTTGTTGGCGCGTGCGCTGAATATGGCCTGAGAACGCGGCTCATCTGGTGGGATTCGTTATCTATTCGGTCAACATGTTGCGCTCGAACAGTGAGAGAAGGTAATGGGGGACGTGCTACAGTTTGACGGCTCGTCGGAAAAACGCAACAAAGTAACTCGAGAGGTGAAGACACACAGCGAAGATGTCGAACGTCCGTTGCGGCTTTGCCTCCCGCCGATCGAGGGTCTGCTTTTGGCATATTACAATCTTTTTTGTTATTATTTTTTTTTTGATAATTTCCTTACGATTGTCGTTGTGCATCGGACCCACGAGTGTGTACTCGTGTGAGTTTCCTCGCGAGCAGAGTCTGTTCTTCCGCCGTCGTTGCAGCCATCGCGCGACGTCTTCGGCGATGGACAACGCTTGGCAAAATAACGCCAGCCGAAGCTGTTCGATGTCTTTTGTCGCTGTCTTCGACGAGGGAAACGCAATTGCTATTCTGTGTTGGTTGTTGTTTTCAAAAGTTGCCAGATCACTTAAACTCGATCAGACGTACAGGCGGCCACCGGGGTGGCTGGCGTTGCCGATGTGGTTGTAAACTGTTTCTAAATGGCTTCGCGCCTCCTCGAGCCGCCTCGGTGTATTGGGCCAGCATAAAACTTAGTGCAGAGCGCAGCGAAATGAGGCAAATCCACATTTCGCTGTAGCCGAAGTTTTTGTGCTTCCATGCTGCCATGCTGACGAATTGCTCAGCGTAACACAGCTCAATGCGCCATGAAGAAATAAGTCAAGCTGCACAACAACTTCATTGCCGCTCAAAAGGCTGGCTGAAACTGTGGAAAGTTAGCAAGTTATCGCTCGTTTCGGTACTTCCATCTACTCGTGAAGAAGGTTCTCCGAATCTCTGCACGGTTAATCGGCCACTTGCTGGCGTCCGTCGTCTACGCGATGCCGTCACCTACAGTAAACAGCTGTTCTACAGACTAACTGTTCTTTCGTGTCCTGTTGCCTCCTGAATAGGACAATTAATTTCTAAGTCATCAATAGTTGACACTATCCAGCATAGTTTCTCTTCTACGCTTACAAACCGGATCTTCGTCTCTTGGCCTGTCTCCGAGTGGCGCAAGTTACCCGACGCTAAGCTTCCTTCTTTCTGGCTAGCGGCTCAGTAAAACGGATGAGCACGAATGGAGAATGAACGATTTCGGATGAAGAATCTAAGATATCGAATGGCGCATCTTCAGTGCGTGCCATCCCCATGAACCGTTTCTGCGGACCCTGTCATTTGCCCTCTGATTTGCTGTCAGACAGCAACGAGTTGAATTTCACTAACATAGGCCGTACGCGGTCGTTCAGAAATAAGCACGGAAAAGTTAAGTTGAATGGGCGCACACACGTATAAACATACGCTCAAACACACACACACATACGTAGGCTAATAACAGATAAACGCTTGTGGCTACGTTCCAACCGCAGGCGATGATGTTAGAATCTATAAACGAGAATCTCACGCTGTTCGCCTTCCGACATCTTCGATTTGAACGTCGTTTTGCTCGTCGCGGCAGAACGATGAATCGGTGGCCAGCGTCGTGCGAATCCCGTACGTTTTGTTAAGTTACACACGGCCGCAACGAAATACGTCCGCCTGACTGAAAACGCTTGAATGGGATAACGAAGACGCAGCAAAACGTCGCCTTCACGCCACAGTATCGACCTGTCGTATTCATAGGCCGTTTGCGATCAGATCGTTCTACTGGCGTGGGGAGCGCGACGCGACGCGACGCGCGGAAGTGCCTTGCTGCGGGTGGAGTTAGCACCGTTTACGCGACGACGACGCCCAACAGTTAAATAAACAGATTAAACGTTTCTCATAGTTAGCCAGCGGGGGTTTCGTCTGAGTTGACGGTTCATCGCCGTCGACGGCGGCCGCCGATGCAGAAGCGACGCGTCCAAGAAACTGAGTTCTACAGAGGCTGAAGTGCCTATTCATCCGGGGGCGAAAACATTGTTCGTCACATGAGGAAAACGGGAAGTAGGACATGTTGAATGCGCTCGCGAAGTCGAGGACACAGTCTGGCGGTGGACGACGAACGATTTCAGCCGTGAGTCCAAACACGCTCTGTTTGCACAGCCATCGCCCCGAGGGCGACCCACGAGCGTAAATGGATTGGGCGGAGGGCAGTGAAATCCCTCGAGCTCCCTCGAGTTCGCCGTTTGAATGAATATCATCAAAACGGATAGGGTTTCCGGCTTCTCCATGCGCTCGCATCGGCATAGCCCTGGAGAGAGGAAAACTGAACAGAAGAAGAATATCGTCAACTTGCCGATGCCAACATCCTGTCCCAAGTCCGTGACCAACGATGAAGGACGGCAGACATTTTCATCGCGATAAGGACAACGGTTTTTTTTTTAAGAAGATGGATTGTCGTTAGTGCGATATATTTTGCCCGCAACAATTGGACAGGACAAGGCGTCAGTGAATAAACGACTTCTGCATGCAAATCTACCCTATTACAATAGAGAAATTCGAATCGGCCCAGGCGGGCGTCATCCTTGTACGTCTTTCATGCGGTCCGCTGTAAGAAACTGCTATGCTCGTCCATGTAACGATAACAGCCACGCCTGTTATCAGCGTCATTTTCAATTTCGCCTCGCTTGGCTCGACGTAACGGTACGCGCTCATCGGATCCCATCGGTCCGTGTTAAGAAAGCAGACACCTTTACAGTGTTCATCCATCGAGGTTGACAAAATTGCTTGAAGGCGACTAACCAACTGCCTAGAACGGCGGTGGCGCCTTCCAGCGATCGCCTCCATGGCTGGGGTCTCGCGAGGATTAAGTACAGGCGTATCTTCTAACGAAGAACTTATCGACATCCTGGTCCAGTTGTTTACGCACTGAAATGCACATGTGGAGGTGTGCGCGATGAGTTGTGTCGCCATCTTAACGGCGACTTAGCGTTCTTTACGCCCTTCTGATATATATATTAATATATATATATATATATATTTATATTGGCTCTCAGCAGTTTCCGGCTGAAGTCGTAGTTAGCGATTAACTTCTTCGGCTAGAGACGAAGGCGATGGTCTTCCTCAAAATCATTAGTTCAGTTGTTATTTAAATAGTGGGTAAATGGGTCCTGAGGTGACGGTAGACTCCGTCGACCTTGCGTCGCTCATGGCAGACCAATTGCATCCGACGGATCCTGCATACCTGAAAAACTGTCTCACAAGACGAGTGAACGCAAAAGGATTTTTTTAGGCTGTGTCCAGCGATTCCTCTTCTCCGAGTCTGAGTGGAGACGATTTGAGATCGAGTTATGCTCACCGAGCCATAAATACTCGTTCACGCAGCTTTATATGTTTATGGACTGTCTAGTTATTAAGGACAGGTTTTCCAAGCCATAGACTTGCAACCTGGTCCAAAAATGAGCCATAGGCAAAAAGAAAAAACCAACCGATAAACATTTAAACATGATGAGCTGCATGGCCTACGCGCAGGCACCATGAGCGTAAACTCGTATCACAGATTTGTCGCGTTTGTCGCATAAACCTCAACTCCTGATGGGAAGAAGGTAGCCGAGATGCGAAGCAACGTTCCTGAGTGCCTTCCTCGATCTGCACTCCTCTGCGATCTGTGACTGTGCCGTTCGTATCTCTGCGTTTGGTCGTACGCCACCAACTGCGGTGCCGTCAAGAAAACGAATCCTGGTATGAATTTTCGGTTTCATCGCCGCGTAACGGCCGCGACAAGGGGCCGCGTCAACAGCTGTCACTCGATGCGAACCGTTGAGGGCCAATTATGTCAACGCGTCAAATGCAGATCTATTTGATGCAGTTGTTTGTCGACAGCGCCTGCCAGAGACGCTCGGCTAGATATTATATCTCCGGCGCGCGTCACGCGCCTGATCAGTATTCTGGATAGAAGTCGCTGATCCTATCGAAAACCTTGGCTTCAGCAAGTGATCCAGATATCTCTGCGAAGGCGTCGTACGCAGAAGTGCATACACTTCTAAAGCCTTTCAGATGCCCAACAATTTTCTTCAAACGACCTCGTAACAACGACAAGATCGCAACATCCACACGACGACCCTAGAAAATCGCGCTTGTCGTCATAGTCACAATAGCAGCGTCAGGAGGGACGCAAGTGTAACGACCGTACTTCGGATCGTGCCACCCACCTGACGCGAACGTGCAGTTGTTAGCGTCGGGATAGCTCCCGTCATAGCGTCGACGCTACCCGTCGCTCGCGGATGGCGCCAGGTGCAACGATTAGGCTGGACACCTTTTCGTCGTTGTCAATTATTACGCACACGCGCGCGACGAAAACAGCCGCTTCGTTCCACGAAACAACGAGTACTCGTTGTTCCTCCCGGCGAGGCTAGAATTGGCTGTGCGCGTGCGACGCTCTCCGTTCCGATGGCAGAGCACCGACCTGATCGTGCGTGCGCTCGTGCGTGCGCTCGTGCGTAGATGCGTCACGATCAGGCGTCGGCATTTTAGGCATTTCGACTAGGCAATGCTTGACAACGTGATTTTCATTTCAGCATGAAACAACCTCATTCAGGAGATGGATTGCAACAATCAGAAGGTCGCGTGGCGAATGGAAATGGAATATATTGAAAGTGGCGTCTCGGAGAACGCCCTCTCTACCTGCGTGCGTGTGTGTGTGTGTGTGTGTGTGTGTGTCCATTAGTTTAAGAAGACAGCCATCGATGCAGCTGGGCGAAGTTCGTCCCGTGATGGATATGCGACAAGGCAGGACACGAAAATGCGTCGATACAGCCACCATCAGTAACATCGTTAACAGGGACACACCCTCACAGCATGGACAATCCTTGTCGTTCTGGGCGGTTATTGCAACAAGTCGGATTTCGGATGCGTTTAGCGCATTCACTCCGACTCGCATCTACTAGAAGTGAAGGTTTATGACGTGTCCTCGATGGTGACACAGGCTATTCTCTCTTCGCTCGCTCCTCTCTAACAAACAAAAAAAAAAATACACGCATCTACCCGAACATACGGACGCCACTTGCTGGATGCATAAACAGAGATTCTATTAATGAGTATATATATATATATATATAT
>MNPL01020441.1:0-61489 GCA_002081605.1 Tropilaelaps mercedesae
TATATATATATATATATATATATATATATATATATTAAATTTCCCATAATCGAATCCCAAAAGCGAATAAATGAGTAAACTCAACACTCTTGCGCGCGTGGTTTTCCTGCCTGCTTGTGACGCCATACCTATTTTTAGAGGAGGGAAAATGAAGACATTCTTAACAAAGTCTGCATAGAAGGTTAACATTCGAGTCATCTAACAGCCAAGGTTGGTGGAATATGAAAAAACGGAGTCTTGCAGAGCAGGAAAGAGCTTCTGTAGGCAAAATTACTGAATTAGAAACTAAGGAAAAGTCGAAATTATTCGCTACTCTAAAACAAATTGATTGAACGGTACTGTTCTTACCTTTTTTACTATGAGTCATATAGTGCAACATAGTCGCATGTTAGTGTCGATGCGGACACGACGACATTGCGCGTAGCAACCACAAATGAAAAAAACCAATTTCTTCAATTATGTACCTTCATGACTTCAATATCAAATTTATTGCCTTCATCGTTCAAGAGAACATTTTTTGGGCCTAGTGCCCGTATTGTCTCCCAGGCAACCAGGAACTGACTCAGCTATTAACCCATTCAATACATGCCGTGACATGCTTATACTCAAGTGATGTTGCATAGCTACTAAATTTTCTCAGAAGGAAGTATCCAATTACTCACGCACGTCACACCGTAAGACAGTAACTAAAACTGTAAAATTTGCGTTAGATTTCGGATAAAATACGGCGTTTCAAAAAAAGATGCATCCATATATTTTCGACAGTACAATATACACACGCATATCATTTTACATGTTTGTTCGTAATAGGATCAATACAGTTCACAAAAAACTATGCTAATTGTAATATGAATAACAACACAAGTTGCGGTCATCACCTCTTAGATGACGGCCGCAACAAGGTGATACATTCATTCAACGATTGTACATACTTTTTGTTTTATCAGAGTTTAATAGTCTTAACTATTTACGGAAACTCACGTAAAAACAAACATGAAATGTTGGCATGTTATAAAAAATGGTGTTACCTATAGATAGGTGTCCCGTAAAGGCAGTACTGTATGCTAATGGTATATAGCGGCTATATAAAGAAATTCTGAAGCAGAGACACCTCTGCATACCACCTGAGCAGTCCTGTTCGTATAGAGGTTTTCATCTAAATGCTAAAGCTAAAAACACTTTTTTCTTCCAAAAATGGAAAGAGAAAGGCTTTCAAACATCATACGCCTAGAGGATATTTAAAGCATCCGCATGGATGCTACCTATGACACCAATGTTCGTAATAAAAAGGCGTCATCGCTGAAAACACTTGTAGCATCGGATTTAGTAAAGCTATAGTAAAATAATGATCTTTTAGATCTACACCAGCAGTTACCTACTAACTTTCTAATGTCGAGCTTGGTGGCGTGGACGTTAAATGCTGGCTGATGGTCAGCCCTAAAAAATTAAAAAAAAATAACTTTCTAGTAGACACGTTCCGTTTGAGGCGAGGGAGATATTAGTTTTAGTGAATTGTGCGAGAGATTTGTGCAGACTGGTGTGCATACTTGGGGGTTGAACAATGTTTTTTGATACGCCGGTATGAGCCGAGCTGATCGCGGGCAAGCAGAGTGCCCGAGGCGTGAAAAGGATCGTGGTCTCCGCTTTATATACAGGGCTACAGAACAATCGACAGGTCAGCGACACTGATCTTAGCAGGCTTGATACTGGGACCTCAAAAGTCAGGAAAGAAGATGCCTTTAGAAGCATTATTTGCAAGGACAGATTGTGGCTCGTGAGGAAACGCTTGAGAAGCTCCACGGCTCGTAACTAGGATCGTCTTGATCTCTTGCGCCAGGGATACAGTGCATATACCCGCACTTAGCGAGCAGGGGAACCGTCGGTCATATAAGCCATGACAACCCGCGACGTGGTGCAGTATATGTGCGAACACAGCAACTGGGAGTGCAACTTCCGTAGAAAAAGTGCTGCGGGGAAAGGGTCTGGTATGAACCGGGCAAGACGTACAAGGCGGACGTGACCTTGACTTCTGACGTGACGTGACATTGGGTTCGCAGATTTCGGGATCAATAGCGCCGAATGTGGCAGGTAATATATAGAACAGGTGTGACACTAGCATACACTAAGAAAAGGGTATTGTGTAAAATTTGAGCAGTGGGCTTAAAGGCTTTATAAAATGCTTTCAGTCGCTCGCGTTTTGAGTCAGTATAACGGTTCAATCCTATTAGCCTAGTCAAGAACCAAGTAAACTAGGCCATTGCCATTTTCGAACTAAACAACGCATGCGTTTAGATCAAGAAACTCTCTGATTTTAGAGATTGCTTTTGCAAGCCTCGCTCGCAGTTGCTAGATGTGACCGGCCTCAGAAAGTACATTATCTAGTGTGATGTGTACAAATCGAACGAGTTTCGGCCTTAACAATGGCTTGCTTCGTATGTCGAGAACACTGTTACTTAGCTCAGATGGTGATACTAGTGGAGCAGCTCTGTAAAAGTTTATCATTTGGTATAGTTAATATGGTATATGGCATATTTGATATTGGCAAGTTAACTGGTTCTAAGCCATCCATGAATGTTATCCAGGTTTTTATTTAGACGGCTAACTAAGCTCTATGGATCAAAGTTATTAATATAAATCGACGTATCATCGGCATATGATGGAATTTTCAAATAGGCATAATTCTTAAAGATATTAACAATTATTGAGAATGATCCAAGTAGACTGTCCTGGGCCATTCCAGATTGTAGTTGTCGGCGCGCTGACATCTGGCTATTTATGTTGATCCAATGAGCCTAACATGAGCAAAGATGAAATCACATCCTGAGCCAAATACTTTGTATGCTTGTAGTTTCCTACAAAAGCTCGTTGAGCCCATCTAATCATGCGCTTTCCTTAGATGGGAAAATGCAACAATTTAGTGACTCGAACCTTTAGCTTTACCCAAAGGGCCCGAGGGTTGCAAGATCGAGAGAGTTATGCTGTACGTTTTACAAGAGCCTGGATTCAAGACGCTTCATTCAGCAAGGAAATAATGTGGTATTGGTCACGCTTAACACGCTGAGCTGCGTTGACTTAGTGGAGAAAGTAAAACTAGTGCATCGTTAGCGCAAATCTAATTCTTACCATCATTTTAACACCACTAACGAATAATACCAAATCATTTTTGACTTAATATAAATTTGTTTTTTAATTATTTTCAATGAAACAACGCGTTATACTTAAAAAGCTATCCAACACATTTGATCGTAATTCTTTATATAAACAGCAATTTATTTGTACACTGGGCTTTCTGAGGACAAACCTATGAAACATTAAACCTGCTTACCGGTATGCATGGTCTACTTGCATAGTTATTGTGGAAAACAGCAGATTTCAGAATTTCGGACGAGTCTAAAAAGCAGCGTGCTGCTACGCTAGCGTGTGCTATTAGAATATTTGCATGAATATTTGACATATGCGAAGAGCCATACGTTTCAAGGTCGTCTGCACTGCAAGATACTTATTACCGTGCTTCACATAGCCAAATACGAGACGTTATATAGTACAGCTGATATCCACATTACTTGCAAAGCGTCCGGAAAAATTGTGTCAGTTTGGCAGTGCACTAGACGAGAATTCTGTTATGAATAATCAGATAGCTCAATACTAGAGCATGACGATCTCTTTCAAAGGCATATTTTTGAGTAAAATACGCCCAAAGCGATTTAAAGTAACACAATTGTTCGTCATTCACAATCCCTACATAGTTGTCGCCTTTTGCGTGTATATATCTTTTTTGAAATTAGTATCTCTGACTCCTCTGCATTGGTGTTTAAATTTAACACTAAAATTTCGTTTTCAAATCAGAATATTCGTTGGTGCTACTTCCTTGTGCATTAACTGCCATCTGGAACTTAAACAATATTATGTTGTTGTTGTTGTTGTTTAGCAGATTTTCAGTTTACTGGTTGTCTGTAAGAACAAGCCTCTTCTTAGTCACAATTATATTGTATCTATTCATTAGTCTTAATTACTTTAAATGATGTATTTGCGCCTGACAGCTTGTGTGGTACTTCAATTTAGATCACACATTTTCAAATAAAATTAGCCTCTAAAGTCTACACAAGTGCACAGAATGTATATGGCAGCATCGTTCAGGCGAATCTACAAACGGCGCAGCGTAACCCATGGCAACAAGCGGGCCTTTTTACATTTCAAATCTGTTAACTTTGCAGTAGCTCGAGTTTCGTGAATGTCCTTGAGGCTAATTAGTTCATTAAAAAGCATTATATGCACTACAATATTTTCACCCCTTATGTCTGAAACACTTGTTTGAAAAGGAAGGTTACTGTCCTATAGAACCAACCAACGTAAACATAATTTTACGTTAATTTTTAATTAATAATTTTAAGTCGTACCATCTTTTTTGAATACCCCTAAATTTTGGGCTTAAGACATTTTTTTCACAAGCTATTAACCCTCTTCAACCAAAAGCATACACCAACATCCTATGCAGTAGACCCTACTGAAAGATAGACTACTTGATTGGAGTTTGACGGCCTTAAACTCTTGATTAACTCGCACCTTTATGCCGATTTTGCGATATATTTGATCGATAAAGCATCCTTAAGTAGCTTGCACATCTCCGACATGCAGCGTGACGTGTTCTATTCACGATAACTTTGCCATGTAGGGCCAAAATTGCATTATTTATAGCTAACCAACGGCTATGAAAACATGTCCATCTTATGCTCGGATCCGCTCTTAAGAAGATTCTCTATAAAAAGTTTGATATTTTCGCAATGATTCCTTCGTCGTTCCGTGTGAAAGAACTTTTGATAGTTTCGGATATACCATGGATCACACCAGTCATCCGTTTCGGAATTTTCAGGCGCCTTTCCCTTTCCTTTTTTGCAGCCTACGATACCGGACCTAAAGAACCGTGGTCGTTTTTTCTATTCTGCGCTTAACTTTCCAGAAGTGACAAGGATCCAATATTACTAGCAGTACTTGCAATCGTCCAACTCCTTTATTATTCCTTGAGATTTAAAGTGAGCATTCTGTAAAGTCTTTTCGAACTGTATCGCGTAGATATTGTTTGGGGCGTATACGTGCATTTTATATACCATTCCTTTGACAGAATCGTTTTATTTAATAGAAGCGTACACGCTGCCGCAGAATGCACCGCAGATATTATCGCGTTTTGCTTTGAAAATCTTTTAGACAATACAAACGTTTCTCCTAGGAGACAATGTGTGTTTTTATTATTCGGATTAATACGTCGATTGTTAAAACACGTTGTTTAAGTAGTACCAGCTTTTTGGACAAGCGCGTATATGTAAAGGTACTGAGTTTAAAATTCTGCTACTGCAATTCTGTCTGTCACAAAAGTAGAGTTTCTGCCGTATCGACTTGTACAAGGGGATTAATGGAAATATGTTAGCAGAAAAGCCTTTAAGAACCATATACTTGTGTCCTCGCACCGACATGCGCTTAACACCATAAATTAATAATGTGCAAAGAACACAAGGCGAGCAATGTTTGCCATCAGACAGGACAGTAAGACAAGCGAAAAGAATTTAAGCCCTATTGTTCGAGCAACACCGTCTTTCTTAACAAGTGCCGCACTGTGCTGACGTGGTGTCCTTCGTAGAAATATCGGTAGCACAGTGGCAAAGCGTTTACTTTGTTGTACTTTTTGGTTGAACCGGTAAGACTTTACATCTGGTCTTGCCGGCGTCTTCCCATGCCTGCAACCGCCGCTCTTACTACTCCAGCCGAGGGCTACACGCACCAAGAGTAGAAACACCGAAAGCAAGGCACACAGCCTATAATGGTGTTATGATGAGAAACAATTCGAAAAACTGTGTGGAGTTGTAATTTCGGTTTATCGACATTTTTGACTTCATGTTGTCGAAAATTCTTTTGATCCCTTCAATTTCATCTGCTTAAAAGAACTTATTTGCATTAAAGATCTCTCAAAAATTAATTCAAGGATTTTTCTATTGAACTTTCTAATTTTAAAGCTTTCACTTTAGCGTCGTCGTGCACGATTAGAGAAAGATAGCATTATCGAATTTAGTTTCTGAGCGCATAGAGATGCAAAGATGCTATTTATGCTATGGCACGTTTTATTGTTTTCCGTAAGTAATAACGAGAGGACATCTAACATTTAACGTTTTTCTTCTAAATATCATAGTTGCTAAAGGCAATCGAGTTAGTAACTAGAATGATGTCATCGAACTTCGCAAACATAATAATAAGAGCAGTATAATATTTCATTACATTTGTGGTTAAATTTGTGGTTAAAAAAAAAAAAAGTTATATTTATTAATTCACTACAATTGCATTTGAGAAGGTACCACGAAGAATCAGCCCATACTGAAGTGAATGGCTGCAAAAGACTTAGTCATTGTAAACCGCAGCTAAACTTCCGTCTTCTGTAGACGCAACCAGAAATTTTGCGTTAACCTTACTCTACCCCGGGCAGATTGCATGTCAGAGTCGTCGAATGGCAAGTTCAAAAGAAGTCTTTTGAATCATTATTACGTCAAATACCTAGCCCAGAGCATCAAGCTAAAACAATTGTAGGGGCAGGCGGTCAAAATAAGAATTTTCTTTTCCTCTAAAACAGTCTCTAGTCAGTGTAGTAGGCGTATCATTTACCAGAAGGGCAGACCAGACACATTCGACGATCTTTAAAGCCTTTTCGTGGACTTCTACGGCTCTTAAACCCACCCGCTGAGAAAAGGACTACTGGCTCTCAAGTGCCGGTAGAGTCAGGATAACCAGATGGCAAGATGCAACAATAAGGTCGGTGCAGGTTTTAAGCGGCCAAGACTCGAAGGGGGGCGGGGCGGAAAAATGCAACACGTTCTGCCTATGATATAAACTTCTACATAGAGCTTCTCGAATCTTCTCGAACCTTCTACGTAGAGCAATCACGGTCAGCAAGCGGCTTTGCTGGGAGGCTTTCGGAGGACCTTGAGGCGTACTCCCGGCAGCCACCTCGGATTGTTTGGGCCGGAAAAGGACCTTAACATCATTTTTCTACAACAATATCCCATTAATTATAAGGATCATGAACAAGCTATCTCTAAGAAAGCGGTCGCGCGAGTTAGATTTGGTAAGGCTCCAGGGCCCGGCGATCTACACCCTGCAGCAGTCAAGCCCTTTTAAAGAGTTCCTTAACATAATTATAGACGTTGCCTCGAAAGAGTTACCATCCAGGTCCTTCCCAAGCGACTTTAAAGGGATAACATAATTTTGATTTCTAAAGGAGGATGAGATTACTGTCCTTTAGGCTTCCTCAGCGCTCTGGCTAAGGGCATCGAAGCCGCAGTAGAGGATAGACTCTAATCCCTTGTAGGAAAGTACGGGCTTCTTTCAAATGGCCCGTTAGGGTTTCGAAAACATCGGGTGTGACGGGAGTTCATTTTCTTCAACGTGGGTCTGATGGCAAAGAACAAGTTTCGAACCAGTCCTTTGCACTGTCATTTTCTTGGATGTGCAAAATGCACTCAGTAGCCTACTCTGCAAGGTTGTTCTGGATATCCTGGAAAGTAAAAACGTTCTACCCACCTTCTCAGGGTTTTTCGTTAACCACCGTGTTCCAGAGTGAAGACTCCCGAATTTTAAGGGTCCAGGGGTAAGAAAACACAAACCGATGGAGTAATCGACGATGCTAGTTGGGGATTGCGTCTGGATAGAATTAGTGGGGGACAAACGCGATATCAAGAACACGTTAGAAGCGTCCAGCGACCAGGAGCCCTACGCGTTATCCAGGACATTAGTTGATGTTTGCTCATGTTTGTAGACTGTACCCTGAGATTTAAAGTGCAGAACATGACTGTGGAAAGATTTATTGGCCAAACAGCTGGTTCTTACCACTAACGACTAAAAAAATTTAATAACAAAAGGATACGACCCAAAACGAAACGCTCGTTACATAGCAAGACAAGTGGGACGCCAGGATCAAACAGCTGATTCCTAGCATAGAAAGCTGGCCAGTAAAGAAGGTTTTCCTGACCTTTGTCGCACAAATTATCAAAGGCGATGGCAACTTCAAGAAATACCTGCATACGTTTGATCTAGTAAACAGACGCGTGCGAGCTGTGTGGTACGGGCTGGGTGGACACACCACACCTGGCTGCAACAAGTATGGCAGAACTTCTGGTGAGCAACGCAAAGACAACAGGTTTACAAGTGGCTTTTGCAGAAGGGATGCTTCAAACAAAGGAAACACTAGTGGGCGCGAACTCGGCCGATGGTGGAAGAAGTTGCTTTGCTGCTATTCACATATTGGGTTCACAGACGTTAGGACAGAAAACACAGGGGCTACGCGTGTCCTAACCGAAGATCGGCGTGCAAAAATGTTTCCACTCTGGCGACGGGACATTTCGCTGAGGAATGCAGGACAACAAATTCTCGCTGCTCGGTATACGGCGTTGAAGGCCACAGCATGAGCTCCATAGCACGCTGAATACAGAAGTTCTATCAAGGCCGAAAAGCGTTCCACTTCGGAAAGGATGTGCACCGAGATGGAAGAAACGACAGCCACATCTGACTTTGCTGACCCTACAAAGAGGCCTTTAGAAGAGTTGGCGGCTAGGATCAAAGGTGAACACCACAAGAGGAGCTCAAAAAAGCTGGATAGTGCAAGCAGGCCAGTCTCTTCCGCAACCCAAGATGTGGAGGAGGAGGTGCAGGACGAAAGAGAATCGGCCCCGGACTTTACCCAACATGTTAGAGGTCTTGCAAATTAATCTCAATCGCAGTCGGGAAGCACACGATCTAGTCAGACCGAGTGCCTAAATAGGCACGTTGCCATCCCTCAGATCACAGAGCCATCCAGGCGAGTCAAGAAAGAGTTCGCTACAAGGAAAGACAGCTGGTATGGGAACGAGCGGGCGGACACAGCGGTTTGGTGCCCCTTGGGGAATTCTTACCTTCGAATGACAGAAAATACGTTGGGCCTAGGTTACTCGTCTACAGGTTCTATTTTTCACTTGAAGGAATACAGGATGAACTTGAGCAGTTTTTGAAAAAGTTGAGAGGGTATTTTAGAACAAGTAGGGCTTCAAAAATTATTTTTATAGGACTGATTCTAATGAGCCTAATGTGGGATAGAGTGAATAACCCAAGCGGGAAGGGCCATAAAGGAATGGATGGCAGCCAACGACCTCTTTATGATCAACGAAAGAGAACATCCAACATTTTAACGTGATCAGAGGGCATGGGTGGGCCCACCACAGTAAATGAAGTAACTTAATTGGCTGGTTACGAAGTAGAGGATACAGGACACAGAATCGCTCAGAAGTCATCGGTTCAACGGTTCATGGCATTGCATTCCGAAGAAAATTAGGATGCGGAAATGTCTGATAAGCAGACAAATTCTTCCGAATGAAAAGCCAGAAGGATGGATTGAACAGGTGTCCGTCTAGCAAACGGAGGCCGGAGGGGAAAAGAAAGAAGGATCTTACGGATGGCGAAGACCGTCCCCTTTACGAGACGGTAATAGGCTCGGAAGAGTTGGTTGGGATAGTAGGAAGGGCCTGTGCCAAGACATTCCAGAGGGGGCTCACAGACATATCAAGGATTAGAAGTCCATGTACTGGTCAAATGAGGAATCAAGCTTGCCAGAAAGAAATACATTAGTCGGCTCAGAGTTGGCAATGAAGTTCAGATGTAACGAACGTGTATCCACTCTGGACAGCTTAGGCACGATGGCTACCCGTTCACCTATGTCAATAAATCCCCGTACATAGGCTTGCTACTAAGAACGAGAGGCGCTTCTTGGCTCACGGTAGCGATGATAAGAAACCCTCATCTCCTTTCTATCTCAATGGCCTTCTGTCAGTCCGATTTGAAAGTCGCGCCGATGGCTGCATACGGAAACCTACCAGGTACCTAAACCAGGTAGGCCTCGGGCTCTTAAGTCGCCTGAAGGCATCGTAGTTCAAGCACGACTTATACGGTAGGACTCGAAGCAGACTCGTATATCTCGTTGCCTACACTCCATACTTCATTAAAGAGCTCAGGAGCCGCTTTGGCTTCCTTACGACTTCCATGTACAATGAAATCCTCTCGCTGGCGTCCTTAGCAAGCTTAGCCTAATTGAGCACTACGGGCACATCATAGACTCGAGATCGATAGATAAAATGAATAATAACCTTTCCGACTCTCAGTATAGGTTTGAAAAGTAGAGCTTCCCTTAATCCTATTTAGCGGGTATTAAGTCTGGCGGCGGGAGGGACAACGAAGTCTCTTAAGACCAGGCGCTTCGCCCTCATGATTCTTCTGTACATAAGAAATACCCTTAGTTCTATTGGATGAAGGGAGGTCATACTCGTATAGAAGGGAAGGGATTCTCGGTGAGATTGCGACACGTCATCCTGTCATGTTTTAGCTAAGTATCTCTTTTAGCGGGTGGTGACGAATTCTAAATTCGTGTGTTCCATAGGGGTGTATTTTGCGTCTCACTCTTTGGATCCTAGCCTATAACGGGGTTTTGACTGTTCCCCTGCCGCTTGGCGTCCAGTCGCTTGTTTACGCAGACGATTTGGCTTTTCTGGTCACACCATCCGATAAAATCTGACAGGAGAAGGCCAACGCAACCTTGCCTATAATAGCCGAGCGGATGTGGGACAGCAAGTTGAACTCGCGTCATACAAGGCAGAAGCACTCTACCTTACAAGCAGAAAAAAGAGAAAGAGAATTACGCTCAGCCTCGGAAGCCACTCAATAGAGATTAGCAAAGAGACAAGGCACCTCGGCGTTCAGCTGGATACCGGTCTAACTGGCTAACTGGTGGTAGCTGACATCGTCAGGATTTTTCAGAGAATAGGAGGGGCATTCAACGTCATAAGGCGCCTCTTGGCCTCGATAGAGGAACCAATGGTTATGTTCACGGCTCCAATATGAGCGGACTTAGCTCTAGAACCAAGACTCATAGGAGTGCACTACATCGAGCCCAAAGGTCACTGCCCATACGGACATACGGGACCATCTCCACAGAGGCCATGCTCGTTTTAGCCAGAATGCTCCTTAAGATCTTCTGGCTCGCGAGGTGGCAAAGCGGTTTCTGGACAGTGAGTACAACTTACAAGCTGGGCAACCCTGGATTGGTGGAAGCATGAGTGGCAGACGGTCCAGCCTGGGCAGAAAGTCAGAGAATTCTGGACAAAAAAGTTAATTGCAGACCTCGTAACTCACTTGCTGGATGACCCAAATTTTCACGGACATGGTGACTCCAGAGTCGTCTATGCAGAATCGGACGGGCCCCCACAAACGCCTGCGTGCTCGTCTTAGAGGATGCTGTTGACGATGTCGACCACATCGTCCGTCCTCAGATGCGAAACATCATGGGGGCCAAGGCGGGCAGGAGATCGGGTTTTCGCGCGTCTATCTTGATAGGTTCCCAGTAGTTTTGTGGAAAAGCGAGTAAGTAGATCGACAGGATTATAAGGGTAAAACACGCTATGGAGTCACTTAGGAGATAGGTTTTAGAAGCCACAAAAATGGCTCAAGACCGAGTGGCGGACAAGAGGGCGAGGCAGGACCTATAGGCGGTTCCGTCTTGTTGCGTCGTTCGGCGGCCTCATTGATGTTCCCTCCGGCTGATTAGGAAGCACACGCATTGCTCTCGGATGGATCTTCGAGGTAATGCGATAACTTTTCCAAGCCATCAGGAGGGAGAGGGCACGAAGTTAACGGGTTTGTGGGTTCCACACTAGCCCTAATATGACGGAACCAGTGTGCATGTACGTCGAGCATCATTGAAACTCTCAAAGAAAAACAAAAAAAGGTGTTAATACAGAGAGCTTTGCTTAAGGTGCGAAATCTGACGTATAGCCCATCCACCCAATTACTTTAAGAGGCGTAATACTATTAAACGGAGATCCGCACCAAAGGGAAGTTTGTATGGCGTAAGTTTTTGTAATATAAGCACACTCCCAGCATGAGTCCCGCACTGCCCAGGCAAACTCCCAACCGCGAAAACACGTGCATAAGCGTATATTCATCGCAACATGAAACATCAGGATTCCGGACTTCCCGTATTTTTCGATTAATAAATGATTATACAAATTCTTATTATATATAATATTTTTCGTCAGATAAATCTTATTCCCATAGATCGAGGTTAGTCCTTTAAAGAAAAGTCAGTGTGTAAGCTTGTTTTTTAGTTGCTAATATATTTGTTACTAGTTATATTTATTTGCCGCACAATCATATGATAAACACAAGTGACGAGTACAATGGATACAAAACTTATGCCTCGCTGCAAGCCATGGCAACTGTAAAAACTGAATTATTGCAGTACAATATTCTACGTCATACCATGTAGCATTACAAAATACAAATAAATGTAACCACTGCAACATTATAATGATGTAGGACAATAACCGATTTGTTCTTTTCATGGTTAGTTAACACTAGGCTCATTCAAAAATTTGGCTACAGAATATCACATAACCTGTCATTTTTTAAGCTATGCTTTCCGAAAATCAACTGCAAGTCCTTTTTTCGTCGAATGTTTTATTCTTGACAACTATCCTTTGGTTAAAGATAGCTGTCAAGGGCTGTCAAGAGTTTTTTTATTATATTTGCTCAAATTCTTAAAGACACTAATTGGCTTTGCCGACTTCTTATCGCGTCGACTAAATATAATTTGTGATGCAGACACTTAAATGCTTTCAACAGCTAGCAGTACAACCAAGTAATGTAAAGTAAATAATACTTCTTATTGGTTATCTTTTTACATTACATGCATGTATTATATCTTTAGTGAGAAGTACTTTTAACTTTACCTTTCTTTACCACGTTAATGTAATCTATAATTGAATTCAAAGAGTTTTAGCAGCGAAATTTAAGTAGCGAGTAGGAATACAGCAGTGAGCGTTAGTGTCAGTATCGAAGGATTGAACGGAGGTGTTTGTGTATAATTTTATCAGGGAGAACTAGTAAGGAGCTAATTAGGCATACGGTATTTGAGAGAATCCTAATAACTTTGTATTATGTTGAAAATAGCTTTGTGTATTAATTAATGATAGTTAAGTTTATTTATTACGTAATGTGAGGATACTAAGTAGAATTAAATTGGCGCAAAGCCAATTTGAATAAGATAGAATATCAGCGCATTGTCACTAATGATCAATCCACAAAACTCGGAAGTCTGATCTAGTAAGACAAGGGAGGACCACCACCACAAAGTTTGATTGAAAATGGATTGTTTGGTGGTGTAATAGATCCAGTCTTTTCTGACTGGAATTGTAAGGTTCGCTTTAAATTGTAGTGTTGTTTTTTAGTGCAAGAAATCGTATATCGAAATTCTGTTGCTTTGTTGAGTAACTTAGCGTCTGCTACAGGTTTTTTCAAGTAAATTGTCTAAGATTTAAAAAAATATGAATAAGAATAGGTTGATTTAGGTAAAGTTAAAATAGTTTAACTTGAATAAAGAGTAAGATAACATTATTTACACATTTTTATATCTTTAATATTTACAGTACTATAACCATAAATTTTATTATATTACATTTCATGCTTAGTGTAATATTTTTTATCTTATTATATTCACTTATTTTTAACAGGACCTTAACAGATGTAAAGTTAAAAAAAGTGATTTAGCATTTAGCAAATTCATCTCAAAGATTCAATAATTAGTTCCTTATTGCACTTAATTAAGAAAATTATATTATTGCACTAATTGCAGAACAAATTTTTTTTCAAGAAAATTGTCTAAGATTTAATAAAAATATGAATAAGAATAGGTTGATTTAAGTAAAGCTAAAATATGATGCAAAAGGTAATTTTAAAATCTTTTTTATATTTTTATCTTCTTTTCAGTGCTTTTTATTTTAATATTGAATTTTTATCTTTTTAATTTTTTTCATTTTATTTTTATTATTAAAAATAAATAATTATTTTGCTCATTCTAATTTAAATATAATTTTCTTATTTATGTGCGATAAGGGTCTAATTATTGAATCTTTTTTTAAAGATATAAATCGTAAACATTCATTTGCGCGCTGCCACACTTCAGATGATTGTCTACTTTCTAATGCGCGTGTCTCGGTAGTTCCGACGCGTAGAAGACCGCGTTTCATATGACCAAATATTGTGACATAAAATCAGTCATGTTTTCGCTGGATATTTCTAAGCACGGTAATGCTAAACTAAGTTCGGGGGTAGCCGGTCGGGGTAGCCATCCTAGCTGGAATGCTATTCACGCTACTGCTATTTACATAGTCCTGTTATCCACTTGCTAAAAAGCACGCCTCAGAGATCATCTATACTTTTTAATTGCTTCGCAAGCTTCTTTGATGTATATATAAAACGTATTGTTTTGTAAAACTACTATCTCTATAAACTTCGAGAAAAAAGTCTTTTGGTGTGAGATTGATAATCCAGGTGGCCATTCCACCTGCTAGAGAAAAAAGGACCAAAGAAAAAGGTTGCAAAGGTTGCAAAAGACGCGCACCGCGACGTACCATGGGAGAACCTTATTTTAATGAAAATAAAGGGTATAGTTAGCGAGCTATGTTTTTAATCATGACAAAACAACAGTCACTTATTTTCTTCCATAGCAATTCGCAGACTAAGTTTTTAAAGACTAAAAGTCACCAAAAAGCCAAAGGCTTGCGGCGGGCGACCAAGATGGTTATTGGACGTAAGCAATAATAGTTCTAAGGATTGGACATTCCTTTCTACTATTATGATTATCACACTATTATAAGTAACACGTAGAAAGCAGTATGGTAGTACGGAGGAACGAAAATTGGCGCTGCGGGTTCTTCCGGCGGTATGCGAGTGCTCATTTTTAAAACTCGCTTCTGCTGTCTGTGTAGAAGGCAACCAGAAAACTTTGACACCACAAGCGAAATGGTAGGGTATGATGTAGAGTGACGCCTTTTTTTGACTTTTTGAGAAAGGCTTGACGCTCATACGTCGCTGACGGCCAGTAGTATCTAGCGTGAGACACACAAAGCTACTAGAACTTCAGTTGCCTTACCCTCCCAGGCTCGGGACTACGTTAGCACTACCTCGAAGCTATGGGAAAGGAGTTTTTGTTCTAATCTTTTGCCTCTTTATCAGCCTCAACGTGTTTTTCTGCAGTCAGTTAGATCTAACTACAACCATCAACGTCCAAGCACGAAATCAATGCTTGTTTCCTCTATTTCCGGTACCTGAGCGGGCTTGTCAAAAATTTGAGGGCCTGCGTGTCCTCTTAGGTCCCTCCCGCCTCCCTGGATGTCTCTCTCGACTTACTTTCCAACTCTATCTTTTCTGTATCTCGCCAGTTGTTCCAATCTCCTGGTTTCTCTCAAATCGCTCTTTTCTGAATCTTTCCTTTTCTGTGTTAAGGTTCATGATGCTGTCTCACCAGTTCATTACCGCAATCTAGGCTATTAGGTTCTTCACCATCTCCCTAATACTTTTTCTTGAATTTTCCACCGCTCTGTCCTCTTTTTCGCCGAGCGATCTTAAAGGAGCATTCTGGCCAAGACGAGTAAGATCTCCGTGAAGACGGTCTTGTAGGCTGGACATGCCCTGCATGTCCGGGCAAGCAATGGCCTCAGCGTAATGCACCCCTGTTAGTCTCGGATCTCAGAGCTAATCTTGCCATTCTGAAGTCGTGTACATAGCCTGCCCAGGCTAACAGGCGTCGTGAGGCGCTGGACCCCCATCCGACTCACGGAAGAACCTTGGTTGCCACCGGCCAGTCTTCAGAGGTACGTTGCTAATATATGCGGTGTCAACTAGACCCGTACCAGCTAAACGCTGAGGTACCTCTCCTTTTTGCTGATCCCTACTGCGTGGCCTCCAAGGCTGAGCGTAATTCCTTTTTTCTTTCTATTGCCTTTAAGGTACAGTGTCTCTTTCTTGCCCGAAGTGAGTTCAACTTGCTGTCGCACATCCGGTTAGCGGCCTCGATTTTTCACCAACCGCTAGAAAAGATCGTTTACTAAGGTATGATAATGACGTGTCGCAAGCTCACCGAGATTCTCTTCTCCTCTATATGATCATGACCCCCCTCCACGCAATAGAACTAAAAGCATTTCTAATATCCAGCAAAATCGTGAGGAAAAAGGCCTGGTCTTAAGCGAGTTCGTTGTCTTTTCCGCTGCCAGACTAGAACCCTCAGAATAAGCTCAAGGGAGGGTCTACACTTCCGAAACCCATTCTGGGAGTGGGAGAGGCATCCCTTGTTGTGGGGCCGGGTGACTCAGTTGAGGTCAGCATAGTGAATGCCTGGCGTACCTCCTCCGCGGTAACTTCATGAAGTCCTCCTCTTCTTCTGCTAGATATCATCTCTTAGTCCGTCCTAACGGGCCTAAAAGGATGCGTTGGAAAAAGGTCCCACTTTATTTTCGCCCAACGTTGCCGACGGACAAGAGGTGCCGTTTTCCCTACCGTTTCCCTAATTATTCTATTGGACGAGCCTCAGCGCCCTGACGGTCCTTCCACAACCTTCTCTTACTGTCCCGTTAGCCCACTTAAAAAATTTTCTTGGCTTTGTCTTTTCCCCGTATAACTCCCCTCCGCTTCTTAAAGGAAATATCTTTCTCCGTTCTACTAATAGCCCTGCTATGCTTAGCAGGTCTTCTCGTTGTCTTGATGCATTCCTTTCTGGCAGATTTGACACCCTCACTTCACGAATAATCGGACTTTTGGCCCTAGAGATGTCTGTGGACACCTCTGATCCGAAGACCCTTCAATCTATCGTTTTGACATTCAGAGGAAAGGTTCAGAGGAGCCTTTCCTCATGAGTTGTCCTCATTGTCATCATCATATCATGAGTTGGGCTTATTAGCTCCTCCTATAAGAACATTTTTTAGGCCCTACGTGTTCTAATATCTCCTTCTAGTTTTTCTAAAAATTACTCAAATGTTCCTCCTATGTTCTGCTAGATGAAAAACCAACTGTAAAAGAGTGGCTTCTCTTCTGATTCGTTCCAAGAGTAATGTAGGCTCAACGTATTTACTGTTATCCGCAGGTAAGAATTCCCCAAGGGGCGCCAAACCGCTAGGTCCGCTTGCTCATACCAGTTGTCTCTCCTCGTACGAGCTCGCCTGGTCGGCTCCGTTATCAGAGCAATGGCAACGTGCCTATCTAGGCACTCGGCCTGAGCAGATCGTGTACTCCCCCACCGCGATTGAGGTTGATATGCAAAACCTCATGTTGGGTAATGCCCAGCGCCAATTCTCTTTCGTCTTGCACCTCTTCTTCCGCACCTTGGGTTGCGGATCGAAACACTACCAGGCAGGCCTGTTGTTGTCATGTACATATATACTGCTTATTATTCAAGCCAAAGCTAACACTCAGATATGTAAGTTGGTTACCAAATGAGTTAGCGCTTGCTGTGATCTCATCTGGTCCATGTGCTATTATTACAAGCTCTCGGTAAACACCCTGTTCCTACTTTACAGGCTTTTTCCTACACAAGTCTTCTATAGCTGTCCGCTCTAGTGTCAGTTAGGTCGCTGCGCGAATGAAAAAAAATGAGAGCGGGTGGTAGCAAGATTTTATAGAACAGAACAGAAAAGTATCTTGATTAAAACATTTATGGTGGCTTCCCGCTAATAACTAGGAACAAAATATGAATTATTTATTTGTACATATAAACCAGTCTTATAATATCACTATTATTTGCAATTTGTGCAGAGGCAATGTATTTTGTTCTAATTGGTGGGCTTTACTTCAAAAGTGAACAAAACTATTGAACTACATCTTTCGTCCAAAAACTTCCTGTCTATGAGACCTGTCTAGGAGTGAATATGACAGGCGGTAAGCTAGAAACAATTCATTTTTTTAATTGCCCTATTAAGAACCTGAATTTTTACGTTACACTTATTACCAGGGGTTTAAATATGTTTAACCTCGTTTTTTTCGTGCCGATTAGGTTCTAGAATCGGTGCACAGGTTAACACGTATGGAAAATTGATTTTAAAAGTATATAAATACTTTCGCATAAATAACGCAATCGAAATAAATAGTGAAATTGAAATAAATAACGCAACTGTGTATGAGAAATAGAGTATACTAATCAACATGTCCACATTGTGTGTGCAACAAGCGTATATCTTAATTAGCCATAGCATGGCACGTACAACAATTTGTTAAATCTAACCGTTTTTTATTGGGGTTGAAAACGAAATATAAAACGAATATAGTGCATCACAACCAAGGTGTCTGCCATAGTAGTGTGACACTTCTACTTGCCAAAACCATAGAACATAGGCTATGCTTTGGAATTAGTTTATCATTATTTTAAATCACCAGTCCATCCATAAGGCATCCCAAGCCTTTTACTTTCCGGCGACTCTTCTTTATCAGTATTGCTTCGGTCTGCTTGTTGCCCCTGTTTTATATTAGGCACCCCGCAAATGCCAATGAAAAAGACGCGAAGCTGAGTGTCCTCTTATCCTAAGCAACTGACAGAGATTTGAGTGGGCGGTGACAGTGGACAGACTGGCCTTTTCGATATGTTTCAGATAGTAGTTTCGAGCCCAGTCAGGAGTCGGGTAAAAAGAAGGTTAATTTCCCGGTTTTTTTCTCCACGCAGTAGGTAATGTTCGGAATAACATCCCCTATTGGTGCTCTTAAGTTGTACCACGGGATAACATCCTTTTCCGCCTGCCCATTGGCTGTCATAAGCTCCCATTCTTCGACCTTTATCTCATATGGCCTTCCGGAATTTTTCTGGACGTTCTGAGGAAGGATATTAGCTAAAACTATAATGAAGATAATTAGTTTTTTTAACTTAAAATCATTGCTGACTGCACAGTATGCCTATACAACCTGAGACCTTGGATACGCTCCGCTCTTTGGAAGAGATTAGTTGACCCAGGAAATTCGAATAGCACTTCCACCATTCGATTACCACTGACAAGATAAGCCTGCTACGACTTCTAGCCGTTTATATTTCGTAGCATCCGGCCTATTTGCATCGCTGCTGTCGTTTTTGCCGTTGCGCAATGCAGGTGCGCTGTACCCGGCATGCTGCGGTTAGGATAGTCGTTCAGAGAACAAGCGGCATGTTTGTGTCCATATCCTCACCGTCCAGGCAAATATTCGCTGATGGGCAGTTTTTACGACCGATGAGTGGAATCACTTTACTTTTTGCCCGGAAAATTTTTCCATACTCCTCCATCTGATCTGGTTTTCTATGGCTCTAAGGATTTCCGGTGCGCCGGCAGCAAAGCATTGCTCCGCTCTAGAAGCATCGGACGCTGGGCAACAAAGCAAACATGCATCAAATCACTTGGATCGCAGGAGCTGGCTGTGCTGGCATGTAGGAAGACTAGAGCAGTCCTTAAGAAAAAGATTATTGAAAGCAAGACAACGTGCTGATGGGACACCTAGAGGTAATTGAACGGAATCCATGGAAAATGCCCTACCGCATAATGCATGTACCGGCCTATACGGTTTCTAGGCATATTAACCAAGTATTTTGAGGTTATTCTCTAAAAACAGTTGCGGGAGTACGTCAAGGCACGTAGCCTCCTATTCTATTATCAGCATGAATACCAATAGGGCTTTTTATGCAAAGCTACGACTTCTATCAACGTAAGAATTTTTAGCGTCACAAAATTAATCTTGGAGCTTCTTGAGGTTGGCTGGAACAACGTACTCACTTTCATGGGGATCTATCGTTGCCCATAAACCACAAACAAAATATAAATCAAATGTGCTCAATTTCCATTCACTAAAAATAAAAGTGACTAAAAAACATTTTTGTTCTTTGTTACTGCTATGCCCCTAAAAAAATTTCAAGAGTTATTAGATATTCCCAAACGTTTGACGAATGCTGATTTCAGGTACATTTGTATAACTTTCTATAACATAAAACTCGAACCATTTCTAATGTTGTCCTACGTTTCTAAAATTACATATTTTACCATAAAATTTGTCTAGGTGCAGCATAATGATACTACGATACTATTCATACTACGAGAAATAACTCCAAAACTTTTATTAAAGCTCGCCAGCCAACTGTTTAGGTAAATGCATTCGAATGTTAAAATACGAGACGGATACAATGGCAGCGATATTGGCGCTTCTAGCTTGCAGAGCCGTATCTTTTCTTCTGTGGATAGGGTAGCGTACTCTTATTAGTTCGAATAAACTAAGACTTTAACATCTTGATGATAACATCCTGATGAGAAATTGCTTCTCTGCAATCCAAATTCGATTTAGATAAAGTGAGGAATGTTTCCATAGACAGTTTATTGGAGCCCCCTTTGTTCGATTTTTGCGGTGATCCTGTAAAGTCACGCGACCCTGAAAATCTGGCAAATTCTTATCATTCCTATTTTGCTCTTCAGCTGCGTCTTTTTTTGTTTAATCAAAAATGTGACCGCCTCATATGTAACGTACGTGAATGCTATTTCGTGCTCGTTTCACTAATTGGTGCGGAGTTAATGCATTTAAAGTCAGTCATGGCCAAAAGGGAGGAACTGTGGTCGAGAAGGGGGCAACATTTTTGGAAAAAATTGATATTCAGCATCTCAGTCGGAAGAGGGAACCAAAAGTCTCCTTATCTCTCGTTATAACTCGTCATAACAATTTATTTTTCCGATAATTATCTGTTGTCAGCTAATGCCATCATATTTATGAAGTCTGAAAACCGAAGGGCATGAAAAATTCATGAAGTTCGTTTTAATGATGGCAAGCTTCAACTGTGGGTGGAGAAATCTCTGAAATGAATAAATATAGCGGATTTTGAGGAACAATTGTTTACAAAAACAATTGTCCCCAACGGACTCGATAGAATAAATCGTATATATATAGATATATACTTCCAATAGCTTAAATTCCTATCAGGTTTTAACGGAAGGGTTTTACGACTACTCATTCAAATATAAAACAAAACATTCTTTATAGAAGCTATTCAATATTATTTCTCAAGATAGCGACCGTTTTTCGGTAATTGGAGTTTCGGAAATACGACTTGTTGTAGAAAGCTCTATTTTTTACTTTGTGGTTAAACTTAGATGTAAAGGTTTTTAAGTTTTTGTCTCCGCGTCGATCTAAACTTACAGGCTTCTGATAGGGTAGCTATGGAATCCGTTTTTGGAGAATGCTTGGGGTTTGTAAAGGACAAAAATGTTATTATTGAAGGTTTACACTGCCAACCTAATAGTAATATTACTTCATTCTTAGATTCTTTAGATATAATTTTGAACGCTCGGTGTAATGAAAGTAAACCTGTTTGTATCATGTAATAGCCACCCTGGGTGGCTATTACGGCTCTCGCCAATTAAACTGTAGAATCTCCTATTTATGAACGGAAGGGTTCATAAGGTCATAGTGCAACGTGAATAGGTCTACATGGGTGACCGTGTTGGGGTTCGGCCTTGTGCTCTGGTGTTGCCCGCACTCTTTGTTCTGAGCGCTGTTGCCTTTCTTAGCGATTCCGACTACCAACCTTGTCATGAAGGCCGCCGGTCCCGTCGGATACGCTTTAACTTGCTCAAAATACATAGTACTTCAATGAAGTGGGAGGCTTTGAATCATTACGACTCCCCTGATAAAGCGCTTAACTGTCTCCACAAAGTCCTATGCTCTATTCTAATGGAAAATTCTGACATTGTAGAGAAATAGTTAAGCGTCAACGGTGATCGTTGACGTAGGGATTACTACGGGTTTCCTAAAATTGTTGCGAGAGAGCGGTAGAGCTTCCTTGCAAAAATAGTAGTAAATTAGTAAATAGTGGTGAATATATCTCGTTGCGAAACAGAGCCACCAAAGAAAGGCCACGCTTACAAACATAAATTAAATTTAAAATAAATCAAAGGGCTTACACAGGGCTTACAGAAAATGGAATATTTCTGACAAATAGTTAAAGTGGTCTTCGGAATTAAGTTCTCAAAATGATAAACTAAACTAAATGCGAGTGGTTCAGCAGCAGTTGATGATAAATTTCTATGAGGTGAAACAATGAGTATAGTACATCTGTTTTTCGCAATGACAATTTAGAAAAATCTGATGTAAACCTGAATTTTTTCGAATTTCCTGCAACACTTCTCCCTTCGTTTTGTTGCTCATGAAAGAGTAATTTATCATTAAGCATCTCAAATCTACCTCGGTTAGCTATGGTCAAATTCTTATATGTGCGTTAAAAAGTTAACCTTTCCGATACCTGGCCTCGTTACTTCTCTCATTAGCCTTTCAATAATATGTACTGTCCCCTCGCTCATTCGACGTAGAGATACAGCTGAGTATATGGCAATCCCTTCCGACAGCTAATTATAGGCCTGTATCCATATCGGCCGCGGTCGCTAAAAACTGTGAATTAGTGATCCTTGACCAAATCCAAGCTCACTAAGCTCAGTTCGATATAATTTCGGGCTGTCAATATGGGTTTCGGAAACGCAGGTCTACTAACCTATCGATATATAAGACGATCGAAACCCTACAAATTACGAAAGATGCTGATGCTCATTCAATAGTCCCTTTTGTTACTGTTAGAATAGTATTTGATTTAGCCAGCTCGTTGGTCTTATGTAGGAAGATATAACTTGATCCATAGTTTTGTCGAATCATTCTTGATCTGTTGACGTCAAGAGTAGATACTCTTCGTATCGCTCGCTTGATTGATGATTACTGTAAAATAGTCTATACGAGCCTACCTTGTTTTGTATCTTCATTTACCTCTTTTCAGTTTAACTTTTCTCAAACATATCATTTTACGTTGATGACACTATATCGTATGTTTCAGTACTAATTCATTCCCAAACACTCACCTTCTCAATGGATAAATGGATAAAAATTGTTTGGCTATCAATGCCTTGAAATTAGAGACTGAGCACATAAAAACTCTTCAATTTTATATTATGAACGATCCTATCACCATTGTCAACAAACGGGGACCCCGTTCATCAACTATTCGTTTTCTTGGCGCTTTTCTAGATGACGAAGTAAATGGTACGTTTACCTTTTGAACCTAGAACAGAATTTAATTAGTTGCGTGGCGGGTCTTTTCCGTCAAAACTGCGAATTAAATGAAAGACATTTCGTTTAATTTAAAAGGCTTTTGCATCTCTGCAATCTTTTGCACCTTGTTTACTGTGTCGAGGCCTTCCAGTACCCTTATATCATTGCCTCGCATTGGGGCTTATTCATAGACTGCAAAAGCAAGCTTTAAGAATTGTCACTCGTACAACGCTTTTATTATTTCTTCTTGTTTGAGAACAAGAAGAAATAATAAAAAGAATGTTACTAGTCGCGTTTTTTATATTTAAATTGCTATTGGACCGTATTCCTAGTGTCATTGAGGGCTTCACCGAATCATACTCGACGTTTCAAGTCAAGCCTCATTTTGCGAAATCATTGTCGTTCGAATGAGGGCCAATTTTTGATCGGTAGTAAGAATGCGTCGGCCTGGAATGGGCTAGTGGTCGATATTCGTATGCTGCATTACTCTGCTAAGGTTTTTCAACGAAAATGAGAAAACTATTTTGACAGCCTGATATGACTTGCGTGTTCAGAATAAGATTAATAAGAATTAGCAAATGTCTTCAGTACTGTTAGCTGTTAAAAGACTACTTCCCTCGTCTAACATGGCTCCAAATTGTACAGCGTACTGTGTAAAGTCTCTTGAAAATCATTATTCTGCCTATGAGACAATATGTTGCTAATAAAAATAAAATATTTTTAATTGCTGCACAATCCACCACTCCTAACTTACCACCATGATAGCACTAATTTTCAATATAGCATTTTTTCTACAACATAAGCAAATTTCAACGTTCAGTTTATAATTAAATGAAGGATGCAGCTCTTTCGACGCAGTTTAATACTCATCTTTAACGGAGAATATTTAAACTGACAAGTCATTGGTAAATACTATTTTAATAATAACTCTGTTTTGTATTATCAAAACTTGCTCGGTTCTACCCGAAGGCTTATTTACATGCAGCAAATATAAAATACCACAAATAAAAGCAAAAGAGCTTTATAAACTCGCCTGCTTATGGGAATTACGGCAACCAATCATTTGATGTTTTTTCACAAGTAAATATGAGTTACAAAATTAACTCTTGTGAAAGTGTTTTCCCATGTACCCTTCCACATCGTGTTCATCCCGGCTCGCTACACGTACAGTTTATCTTAATATAAAATCATAATACGACACCATTACGCTCTACAAAACTTTTCCTGAAGTGTGCAAGCTGCCAGTAAGCGCTGACTGTGCCGAACATGCAATGGCAGAGCAGAGAACATGCATGCATGTACCAAGCAGTGCATCTGAGGGCGAAAAAGGATTTCCAGAAAGAACCCTAGATTACGTTCATGACGGAAAACGAAGGCTGAGTGGAAGGCTAAACAAAAGCCAAAGCCCGTTGGGCCTTTGAACTCAATATAACGACTTTCCTCTCTGCCACAGAGACAGACAGGCACATAACATTTGGGCCCATTTTGTATCTGCCTCCCAAGATTACTTGGCAATAAACATATAAATGAATAGCATTAACATTACCTAGTTTCATTTTGCTTTATTATTGAGCAGACATTCGTATCTTTTGACTAGCGTTGAACTGGTTAAGGGTAAATGAGTAAATGACAAAATTTTCAGTATGCGCTCAAATTCAGCACTATCTGGTACCTGACAGGAGGCAATACATTTTAGGAATCACAGGAACTATTGTAAATTAATTTTTCATGTTGGTTACGCTAGATCCCAACAAAATGTGGTGACATTAGATACATGAAACAATGGCACAGAATACTAGGTTCTTATCACACACTGCTTAGAATGTCTAGTGCAGAAAGGTCTTACATCTGTTGCACTAAGTCCCAAGGCTCAGCAAAACCTTGTTGCGAATTTCATAGAGTTTATTTACGAGATTTTCATGAAAATGAGATAACTTAATCACATTTACTCCCAAGCTACAAGCTGCGATGGCTATGTAAAAGCATGAATTGGATATATATCGTATTTCATATGTGCGTGATCTTCGTACTGCAGTGTGGGGCAGACACTAATGACACCCTAGACGAAAACATTATCAAATTATTCCAAGCCTTATACCAAAAGATTGATTCCTCCGTCTCGAGCCCACTGGTTGACCGCTATTTAGATTGGGTTCAATAATCGGAAGACTTCAACGCACGGCTTACAGGTTCAAAATATCATAGTGACGATCTGCTGGCCTTATGAGAGATATTTACCTGGTGCTGTTACGTCAAGGGGAGTAACAAACAACTGTTCACCTTTACCAAATACAAAAAAATGTCATGTCTTTGATCGTTTTTAGTGAGAAAAATAGTGGTGGCCCGTATGTAATGATCATGTTGGTTTTTTATTTCATTTATTCAGAGCGCTTTTTTACTCAGTAAACAATCTTGGCTAATATTCGTAACACTAAATCGTTTGCCTTTTTTAACATGATACCTATAGGAGCTTCGGTACGTACCTACTACAACGCTCATATCGGCATTAGTGTGGGACCTGTAAACCCACTAATTCCGTGTGCCCCCTTCCGGAGGGTTCGGAAAGGTTATTGCATTACATCGAATATCCATCCAGAGTTAATGTATGTGTTCTTTAGTCAGCCAAAGGGAGCGCCGGGTGCAATGAGACCGAACCGCCTATAGGCCTTGCCTCACCCCCTGCAACACCTGGTCCCCTACCGGATCTTAAGCCGCCCTTGTGGCCCGTGAAACGCGTCTCAAAATGACTTCATGGCCTGTTTCGTAATCCCCTCGATGCATGTCCGAGTAGCCAGCGGCTTTCTGGTTCGCCGTAGTGCACTCCTATTAGTCTCGGTTCTAGAGCTAAGTTCGCTCATACTGGAGACGTGTACACAGCCATTGATGCCCCTACAAGGCCAAGTGCGTCTTATGGCTACTGAACCATGGGTCTACCCCCACATGTTTAACCTGATATTACTGTTCCTGTATTTGTCCACGATGATGGATCCCTCTCTCTTTCCCTAATCTATTCCGGTGTTTTGGTTATAGCCTGTAGCGTCTTCTACCTCTTCAGATAGGTGTATAACGAATTCCCCAAATGCTAACCCAGCCGTACCCGTTGTCTTCAGTTGGTGTTTCGCCTTATCTCCTTTTGTGGGCCCCTTCTTTGTGCCAAACCTCAGAGAGTTCCACTTTATTTCCGGCCCTAATCGTGCTAAGCTCTATTGACACGTCCACCTCTACAAAACGCCTTTCTTTAAATGAGTAAATAGCTGAGATCGCCGACTGGAGCGACCTTCTTCCTCTACCCTTCCTACTAGTTTGGCGATAGTTCTAGCTTTTTCCGCACCTTTTGGGCTGGCCCAGTCGCGGACTTTAGCTAGAAGAGGCGTTTGTCCTTACTCTTTCTGCGCCATTGTTCCATCGTCTGTCACGTATGTGTCCCTGGCGCATAATTTGACAATCTCTCCCATCGACATCTTGTGATCCAACCCTCTCATGGAAGAGAAAGCTGCGAGGATTCCTGCATACCTTCTTATTGTGTTGTCACTCGTTTGTAATAATAACCCGTTTTAAAGAAATCTCCTAATCGGCTATTTTGTCAGTTGAGTGCACGTGGCCAGCTCCTCCCTGTTAGTGAGCTGGCCACTCAAAATGAATTTCTCTTTTTCCAGTCTGACTTTTACCTGCTACAAATAAACTACTTCCAAATTCATGTGTCACTTGTTGTTCTCCTCTTCCTCTATAATTTTTGCGGTATCGTACGTGGTTGTCTTTAAGCGATCTATAATTCTTTTCAAAGACTGTTACGGTTCCTTGATATCGGGAGATTTATGGCGGTGTTCTGCACCTTAGCCTTTCGTGCAGTTTCGTAATTGCCGCCTTAAGGGAGCACATCAAATCCCGCGTCCTGTTTACTGCCTGTGTTAGTCCTCCCGGCAGTCCGGCAGATCTCTCTTTGAGAGCTCTTACTTCTTGAAAAAAGGAAACTCCTCTTTTGTTCGTCGCACTGTTTGTAGCCGCCTCGATAGACCCCTTTCCAATAGAAAAAGATCATTCAAAAGTAGTATTCCTAGTCTTCCCCGCCAGAACGTTACAGGCTCGTTATCGACTCTTTTTTGCTCTCCAGTTTCTCTAAATAAGCCCCTTCAGAACCCTGGCTGTCCGGGAAAAAACTAGCAAGTCCGGTTTTCCCCTGCAAGTTTTCTTCCGTAGCGGCTGAACGCGTTTCGTCCGTGTCCCTCTGGTCCCTCCCAAACGGCCCATCCTTCTCCGGAAACGTGCGCTCGGCATCCCTGCACCCTAAGACGTTCTGTCTTTTAGAAAAATCATGTGGTCGCAGAGTACTTAGAGTCCTTAGACTGCCTAGTCTCGCTGTGGCAAAAATCGGCCGGAAAATATTTTATTTTCTTATATTTTCTGTTTTATATCTTTATATCTTCCTATTTATAGTTGTATTGTAGTCTTCCAGAAGACGCTCCTTTTTACGCAGGTCAAGTTCTAGTTCGCTATTACATTCCTAAGTGCCTTAATGTTTGCCTGTAGGTGTATAACCTCCCTGCCGCGGTTGAAGAGCAAGCGTCAGTAGTATGTAAGAAAAGAAGATCCAGTAGCTTTGTGGTCGCTTGACACCCTTGACCACTATGTTTCCCTCTCTCCTCAGTCTACCACAAAAAGCACAATACCTCCGCATACAGATGACACAGCCGCCCGAGAGTGGTGTCGCTAGAAACGCCAGGCACCCAGCTACTTTCCCTAATTGTCTCAGAAACACCACCCTAGCGGCAGAAAATAATACCGCAAGCTGGCTCTTACCGAGGGCGGACGGAAACGACACCCGCTTTGCCTGGTTGGATCGCCTTGTGCAGTGCACAAGAAGTCACCAGCAAGTAAAGGCTCAGCACTAACCTCACAAGAAAAACCGCGGCTTCTGCACAAAGGTACCACTTGACGGATGTGCGTCCGCACTCAACGGCACCCAAAACAACGACTCTGTCACCAATTGCTTTAACTATTAATAATTAGTACCTAGCTACCGCGTTAATAGCGCTCTTTTTGGCAAAACGTGGGGAAACGAGCGCAATAGGACGTGATAAATTCGTCGGCACTACTAAATTCCCTCACTCGTCGAAGGTCAGTTACAATATAGTGCGATCTGTGAGGTAGAGGCCGAAGATTCCAGTCACGAACGTATACTAGTACAGTTAACAGTGGTGTTCGCCAATTATGAAGAATTCATCATGGCACAGATTGCATTCGTAAATCGGAAAGGACAGCTTTGTGAATTGAGTAATGCTAGATGTGTGGCATGCAACCTATGCATGTGTTCGGGATAAAAAAACTGCCCATGAAACCGGGCCAAGTATGGTATTTAACCTACAGTGACATAGTACGTGATGGAGTCCCAAAAATGCAGTCCAATACAATCTCAAACCAAGACGGCAAAAATTAAGAAGCAACAGCGTGCGAAGAATGAAGCGGTGGGAAGAGCGCGCATCGACCTATAGACACTTGGGTTAAATCAAAAACGTAAGTAATACCATGCCCACCCATTCAATACCAATAAAACACGAGTTTCTCAAGTGTGTATCGTGTTTGCACGCCCAGCATGAAATAGGCTCGTTTACGCATTGCCGAACGAACTCCTCACCGGCTTTGGTGAATTTAGCTATTTTTAGAGAGTTTCATTTACCACTAAGACCAGAATCTAAAAATTTTATGAATAAATACGACTATAAAATGACAGATATTGACCCACAATCTTATGCCATTGGTGCCACGGTATCCAGGTTATGGAAACGTAGATAAAACAGACCGGCATGATGCTACGCGACATCCTCGGCATGGGTTTCAACACGTGCTTTCTTACACAAGAGTTTCTAGAAGCAAATTAATTTTGTTTGTAGCTATTGTGACAACCTATGCCGAAAGTACAATGTCATTCAAATAATCTAATCTATTAATTTTTTGTCGCATTATCGCTTAGCAGCGACGGTTTAATGTTGGAAACATGTTTAAGTTTTGCTATCAATATATCTGTGTCACCCAACTTAGTGTGAAAAGGTATGGAAGGTGTGGAGTGGAGGTGTGGAATGGTGTGGAGGTATGGATACATATATTCAATGCGTTGATTGCTCAGGACTAGTTCTGGCTCTATCGTAGATGTATTCATTTTGTGGCGCGTATTGAGCTACTTAATGAATAGCGAATAGAACAAAAAGTCATAAACAAGTAGATGGCCCTATGAGTGTTGATGTTAATAATAGCGGCAGAAAAGAAATGCAAAAATGTGACTTCACATTGGCCCGAAGAAAGTGAATGTAGCGATTATTTTTTAAGCATTTTCGTTACCTCAGCTGGAGAGCTTATTAGTAAATTAGCGTGCAAAATGTTGACCCAAGTGGATGCTATGTTGATTTACAGCCAAGTAGATTTGACGAATAGGTCAAAAACCGGCGTATTCAACATAATGTGGTCGGCCTCTGGCGAATGAGTCACAAGTCACCTACACACCGTACTCATTAAGTCAAGCAGAACGTGAGTTCTCAATAGAGGAAAACGAAGCGCTTGTTCTCCTACTCACTGGAAAAGTAGCATCTGTATTTAAGGAAAAATAAGTTCAAATTAAGGACAAACTATTTCTGGTTAATAGTACTGCTAAGAGCTAAGGAAAAAGAACGCTGCCTAACGATGATAGTAATGAGGAAGATAAAGGCAGGATGAAGTGCAAAGCTCCTGTCAACAGGGTAAAATATACAGCGAAGCAAACAAATTGTATTCCGTATATGCTATTCACCGTTATTGTAGCAAAAATTTAAGTGGACATTTTTTTACTGTTCACACGCACGGCCTTCGCGAATTCATTCGAAGCGTGTGACTGAAGCGGTGCAACTATGTAGAACACTGGTACATTATTTAACACCTAATTGTTTGTGCAAAGCTTTAACAAGATGCTAGGTAGGCTTTTGGTGGAAGTCAAATAGTCAGGTGGAGATTTTGGAAGATCGATCTCCCTCATAATCGACCAATACGGATCAAGTTGAATGTAGCATTGCCGAAATCCAGCTGTGTGAGCCCACAAGGTGTATTACAAGAGGGTAAGCAAAAAAGTAGAAAAGAACACAACAAGCGAAGCAATGAAAAGTGCCTGTTCAGTCAGAGCACAAATTAAGCTAGAAGAATTTCTGACGCCTGATGGGTCGGCATCAAAAGCCCAACAAGATAAACCCACCAGTTCTATTGAATTCAACAATTTAATTACTACAGTTTGTTTGGAGGTACCCGATGTAATAATTGGCTAAGATGACATGACCATCAATATACAACAACCTTCAGGAAGTATTACAAATATAAGGTAATACTTTAAATCTCAGACTTCTGTTTGTGCCGCCTTTAGCTAGCTTCATCTTCATGCAAAACTCGAGTATGAACGTCATTCCTTTGTCATTTTTTTATAGAAAGTAAATGTTCAATTAATGTACGGTTTTGATTTAAAACTCACCCTAAGGTGGCTTTTCTGCATCTTGTTCAAGGTGACTAAATCCAATTTCTAGATACGCATGTGGTAAATTACGTCTATATATTTTAGTTAGTGACAATAGTCAGTGACAATAATTTTACCATAATAGGTAAGCAACTTGTGATCATTTAAAAATGTGTTACAACTTGAATGTTCTTGGACATATTGAGGAGCATGACAGTTTAAACAATTTATTCAGCTAACAGATTGGCATAAAATTTGGCTAATCTATGCCGTTAGGTGAAAGATTTTTATCAATAAGGTGCCAGCATTCTGATTGTGGATGACAGATAGTTAGACATAGAAAACGGTTACCTGTAGTATCGTGCTTTATCGTTAGGGTTTTATCGGCATTGATTCTGCAGTTTAAGTCAATGGTAACTTGACTGTGCTTATCGATTAAAATTTTTTGTGATAATTACTAATTCAATTATGGCCGTGCGACGGGTAATACGCTACAGAGAACTCAAGTGCATTCGCACGGGAGAAGTATCAACAATACCTTCACTCACAGGCATGAAGATAGCGATTTGTAGAAATCTACATTAAGTAAATATCTCAAAAGATTATAACTAAATATTAATATAATTCTTACCAGCCGAAGCTGCAATAACTAATGAGACCATTTTGGTTAGTAGTTCGTTTAGAATGACTACATTATGATTGTACACAGATTCATTATCGCAAGTCAAATGTAACAGATGTTCCTAAAACCGTCTATATACATATATATACGTATGTATTCAATGAGATGTACAATAGGAGAATCTTGGCCTCTACTACTTATACGCTTTTGGGCAGCTTACACGATACTCATGAAGCCGAAAGCAAATTTTGATCTGATTCTTCTATAAGATAATTACTAGCAGATTTAGGATATTTTGCGGAATACCCACTTGAGCCAAGATCCCCGACAGGGTGACCTGCACTGAGTCGAAAGCCACTCTAAAATTCAAAAGTACTAAGAAAAATAGTTGCTAGAGCTTCGCCAATATCCATTTAAACTCATTCAGTAATTGCCGACACGCCTTCATAGTAGAGCGGCGACATTTGAAACCATGCTGTTAACTTGAAATCACACCCTGAATTGACAGTCTCCTTGTTAGACCAGACTATACCATCTTATAGCGAATACGTTTGCCTATAATCCGCCAAGGCGACTATTGTGCTTAGACGACCCTCGCTCCTCGGAATGATGGGAAGGATGACCTCGAGTCTCTGTGGAGAAAGAGATCCATGCTACCAAGATCAACCTAGTTTACTTTGGTTTGATGTCACTAGCTTCAAACACAATTAGGAAGTGCTCTATTACACGACAGAGAGTATGGAACCAAGGTTGTTTACGCCGGTTAGCGAAGAGGGTAGTTGAATAAAAAATATCTATGAGATGCTTCACTTTCGATTTCGATGTAGTGAGCGCGGCAAGCACGAGCCAAGAGGATCGCTGCATTGGATTGCCGTGGAAATAACAATTTAGCAGCCAAGATCTGTTAACATTCTCCGTTTAGCTGCTATGAAGCTCAAATTTGGTAGCCTCCCGTGAAGGTTGCAAACGCAATCAAAGGATGCTCAATTGGGGCTTCGTAAAGTCCGAGAGGATCGTGATTGACTCTGCTGCCGGCAGTTCCGCGTGTGTAGCTAAGATGCTGATGGTAACACCGATGGAGAATACCATTTATATAATGTTTGTAGAACACCGATAACCTTCTACTAGGACTGCTGGCGCTCGTCTCCGTACAGCTTTGCGCTAAATGACTTAAAGGGCAGGAAGCTTGAAGTCTTTGGTTGTCCAGGGTTCGCTCAATATCAGAGTATTAAACCTGTTTGGCGCGGATCGGGCAAGTAGCATCAACGTTGTTGGTCTTTGCAGATCCGAAGGACAACTCTCACCTATTTCAGACACTGGGTCGTACCCATGCTCCTATGTCATCCGCCTCTTCCGACGTCGTGCATCCTGGCGAAACCGGCGGAACTCATACGTACATACTGATTAGTTGAAGTGTCGGCTTTGACCGTTCTCGCTACAGAAGTATGTTTTGCTTTGGGATTCAAAGGAGCTACCCTGGTTCTCTACGTCTTTAGGTAGCGTGGCCAATGGTGAAGCGTCAACTGCCTTGACATTGGTTGTGTTTGAATACTTAAACCTAACTTACTGCGGAAACCGGCGTTATATCCACGTTTCTCGTTTTGCAATTTTTTCTCGTTTTCTCGTTTTTCGAGCAAGACCCTTTATAATCAACATATTCAGGTGCCCCGTGACAGCTAACAACCATATGGCCTGGTTTACCTCATTTTCTGCAGGCTGGCTTCTGCAAGTTGCAACTTTATGGTCGTTGAACTTTCGTGAATTGCAGCAACACTTGCTCAATGCCAATGAAAGCCATGAAAAATGCATCCCCAACTCATCTCTTAAGCGTTTCCTTCTTGGACGTAACCGCTCCAGTATTCTTTAGGGCTAGCGAAATCTTTTCTTTGGTGAAACCGCGTCTTCATTTGTAACCCTAGTTCATTTGCAAGACAGCTCTTTTCTTTGCGTAACAACCGGAATACTCAAAAACACTGAGCGAGTTCTTAGCCTTTTCAAGAGTCTTTGTCCAAACACGCTGAATTCGGAATCCGGTTTAGAATACGAGTAAAGCTTATACATTTCAGGATTTACCTTATTTTTAGCGAAGGATTCAGTTCTTGCACTGTCGCAAGCCAAATGCACCCTTTATTTAATAAACAATCTTTGCAAGCTTATCACATAAACCTGTTATGTACAGCCTGCAGCATGCAAATGCGCTTTTTCAAGTTTTATCGTTAAATCACGTATACACATTTTAGAGCAATTCCATTTTTTGTAATCCTATGGACATTTTACGATAAAATGTAAGTGGCTCGTACAGGCGGACATGGTGGCAGAGTTTCTTATGCATAAGTTATGGAGATCATGCTGAAATTTGAGTGTGCTAGTGAAGCTAAAATACCTTAAAGCACAATGCACCGAAGCGACTTCACCATTAAAGTAGTAGCTGACATCTTCTCTGACCACGATACATTTCTATTGTAGCGGTAAAGGAAGTTAAAAAAAAGTTGCAAATAATTAAGGCGGTGTGGTAAAACAAAAATTTGATCCGTGCGCTTTTGTTGGTGCAGCATTTGGCGCACAAATAGTTGCACATCTTATTTGTCACTCAGTAAATATGAAAATGGAAGATTGGAGTGAGAAAGATATCTAATTGGATTAGATGATGAGATCGGTTTGTTTCGTAACCAGTTTTCCGAGACATACTAAGGCGAAAGGGCTGTTCCACGTGCGATAGTCAAGGTGACACTTTGTTTATATGACATTTCTTTCGTGTCCGTGAATTGGTGCCAGTACTTTAAAAGTGGCAGTCCTACTATAGGTTATTGACACTTTATTGAACATTTCGTTCAAACTGCAGAAAATTGTGAAAAAGTAGAGGCAATAATTTGAGATGATAATTTTGAATTTCTGTGACCAAGGATTACTCTTCTTTTAAAATCCGCAGGCACCTTGAAGGCTGGTGAGCCAACCTTAGAGGAATTGTGAAGATCATAGCCTTGAAAGAAATTGAGACGCATGAGTTTATATCAAGGAAGTATGGCTTTTGTTCATGGTGCTACAGTTAGTTTGAAGTGGTACTGATAGATAAAGCAAACAGAACAGACTATGTCTGCTTTTTATGGAAAAGTCGCTGGGTTCGGTGGGTTCCCCTGTATGCAGAAAGATTGATTGCTTTGCCGCAATTGCTTGTTTGTTGCAATAGCATCCAATACAACAGAAAGGTTATTTAGTAACGCCTTAGTAAAACACAGAAAAAGGAGAAGAACATGTGACAACATTTAAAAGAGTCTAAACAAAACCTGTCGATGGTCTAAAAAAACCTTATCTGAAAAAACTAGCTGGACATCACTACAAAAATTATCTATGGTTAAATGTCTAGAAAGAAGTAACTTAAGAAGTATCCGTCATTATATAGTAAACACAGAACAAATCTCTTATTTGTTATTTGATATGTTGTATTATATTAACTAAACTATTTAACGTTGGACTTTCAGTGCTGTGCCCATTTTTTACAAAACGTTCGAACTAACTAAACTTTATAGGAATTATGTACTTTAAGAAATTTTAGCATCTTTTGACCAATTCGAACCAAATATGTAGCAAGATTAATTACAAGCAGATTTCTATATTCTGGTAGCTAGTATTATGCTGATCCATTTCGCACTATCATCGCTTCGGCATGCCCGGCAGTCTGGATTAAAGTTCTACGTTTGTGAGCTTGCTTTGGAATATTCTTATATATAATTCTTATATATGTAAGTAATGATTTGCGAAAAATTATTGCGATAAAGACTAAACTTGATGTTTATCGCAAATAGGTTTGTGTTAATCATAATTCCTATGATTATTGTGTGCAGCACGTTTTAATATGAATCTAATAAGCGCCTATACAAAGTACAAATATTTTACTATTAAGTTATACCAAATGTTTTTGCAAGCTTGCCTAAAATAATAACAATTTGCTGCACTCTATGGATTTTTATAGCATTGGCTGACTGTAAATTTCTTTAAATAATTTTAAACTGTGCAATGGCCCGATTATCCTGATTAGGCACCTGAGCCATCTCGGTAGATATCTCGATCTTTTATGGTAATTATGCTAATCATAGGTTTAGGCTACAAGGTACATCTTTGGCGTGCAGTAAAACACTCATTGATACTATCCCGTTGTCATAGGATTTTCAATATCTTTTCCAGTTTTTCAAGCTAGGCACGATTTTTCAGCTAGGCCATAATTCTATTCTCCTTTCTCAGCGTCTTAGGTGCCCTTTTCCGCAAACCACGCTGCTCGATCGTCAAATGAAGCTTCAAGTTTTCGACACATGTATGCTGTCTAGTATTCTGTGTGAACTTATTAAGAGTGAGAAATTTTATTTCCAAATAGGTATTTATCTTTGACCTAATTATAAAAGACACCTAAGCCTAGTATACGAAACAGCGCATACCGTAAATTCCCTTTTTTGCTGACACCTTTGCATTTTTTGACAATGTCTCCAGTAATGGTAATTGTTGATATTTGTTATCTATTTTGTCATTATCGAACGAGTCGATTCAGTTACATATCCGCTTAAGGGAGGTGATTCAGGGTTTAGTGTTTAATCGGGTTAGTTTAATATGACTGTTTTTATAACGAACATTGCCATAGTGAGCTTGGCTTATCCCTCAGCCAGCTCGCTTATTCTGGCCAATTTCATAGATTGGGCATTTCAAAAAAATTGTCGTTGAGATGTCCCTGACTGTGTGTAATCCCATGTATGCTATACATACGGCGGTCGTGTCGAGCTAAGCCTTAAAATTACGATCCCTTCATTTATATTATTAACAGAAAAAAATTGTATGTTACAAAATATATTCAAATGAAATGCCCTGACTTCATACATTTTTCGACTTTTTTGGACATTTTTTTGGGCATAGGCGTACTATCTGAAGTCGAACAACTTTTGCGAATATTTTTCTATGTTACCTATATTGTAACATTTTTCAAATATCTCAAAAATTATCGTCTAGACTGCGAGATTGGCGCAAAACGGCATTTGAAATTCTCACTATAATTCTACAATATAATATGTTTAATGCGCCAACAACTTATTGAATGAAGACAACTGTAGATGCAAATAAATGCGTAAAAAATATCTACATATATAAATATGTTAGCCAAAGGAAAATTCCGAGGAAAGCTACGAGTAAATCTTTACTGCACTCAATCATAATGTTAGTACCTGCACATTTTTTCCTTTCTAGCTGCTAGTTGCCTTTAGCAACAATTCACAATTATTATAACATATGAATGCGAAAAAAGGGTTCACCATATTTTTCGCAGGACAACATTCTCTCATTATTAAAACACGGGTAACTATGATTTTTACCCTGTGGAGCAATGGGGACAATTTCAGTAAAATATTTGCAAAGGAATATAAATCATGATGGTCAGGTGTAACAGCACGGGGAATAGATATTAATGAATGAATAAAATTCAGGTAGTCCTTGTCCTTACAGAGATCCCAAACCCACTTCTTTGTCACTTATTTATTATTTGTCAGAATTCTTAAAGGAGCAGGGATAACGCATGCTGCACAGAGATGCTTCACAAAAATATTTTACAACCTAGCGTTGCTGAAACATTTACAATCTAGGCGAGCCAGCAAATAAAGATAGTTTGGGCGGCAAATCAGAAAACATTGAAGTTTTGAACCTATCTAACTTTTGAGTTGCCAATATTATACGCTAGGTATTCTACAGACTAGACGAGAAATAGATAACTCATGAGAACCCTAAATGAATTCTTAATACAGACTAGATTCATTCTATATTATAGGTAAGAATTAACTTTAAGATGTGCGACTTGTACTAATGTATGGCTTAATTAAATTAATTAGAGTTAATGATGATGAAAAAAGTTTTTGCGCTACTTTTGTAGTATTAGCTTGCTATACTCGTACCTAAATTAGAAAATATAAATCACAAAGGAGAAACATATGGAGCAATACATTAAATTGGGAAGCAGCGGGTGGTTAACATTTGCAAGCATCAATAGAATCCTGTATAGGTTCTATGAAATTCTGTAATGTGTTACAAAAACATTATGATCTTCAATCTAGTATGAGTTATCTACATTACTCGAGTTATTGATATAATATGTCGCCTTTTAAGTAAAAAAATGAAAAAAGTAACGGCCTAACTATTAGAAAAGAGATTAGGAAAAGGACCACCTGCAATTACTCAAATACCCAAATAGCCACACTTTCTGTTACCATTATTATTCTTCTAACTCGTTACATATTTCGAACCTGTGTTTGAAAGGTGCTGCTTCTCCAATATTACCATAGATTCGACAGATCCAACAGCATCTATACTTCCCTTATGTGAGGCGCCGATAGGGGAAGGCCGCTCACAGAAGAACTATCTCTCCGCGAATCGCTATTCGGCCACTAGACAGCACTTGCTAATAAATTATTTAACAGCTACGTTGGCCGAATACTATATAGGCAGGTGACCGGCTGAACGAGCATATGGTGTAGCCCAGGCGTCGAGCTCCAGTAAAACTGGTGAGCGCCATGGATGTTTGTGTACAGTAGGATGGACACAGCGTCTGCTTGGAATGGTCGAAGGTATCCGATGGGTGTATAGCAGCGAGCTGGAAGTTACACTCAGTACACATCGAAACAAGGCAGCGCACAACCCAGCACCTATTCTGCACTTCTCACTCTGTGCTGCTCACATTTATTCTTCGTTGGTGGCTCATATGCAGCCAAACGCAACAAGTGTTGGTCAAACTCGGCGTAGCTCCAAATCCTGTTGGTGCCTTTTGAAAGTATTTTAACCCGTTGAATCAGACATTTCAAAGTATGATTCGAATTTGCCAAAACAGATATGATTTTGCCGTTTATACGCCATCGAAATCAAATTCCGATGCGAACGTGATAATTAGTGGTATTAGCTATTCTAGTTATAAAAACTAGTTCACTTTAGATGTTCTCTGCGGAATTCGCAGCGTAAACTTCACGGTTTCAGGTGATGGATGTAATCGCCATCGTTGAACGTATAGAAACCAGGTTTCCGAATTGAATCCACTCGTGATATAACATGCACTCGTTTTATATCGCACGCCGTGCTTATATGAAGAAATCGAATCCCATCGCCGATAGTGGAATGAACAATTTGTGCGGCATTTAAATATGCGAAGCCTTTTTCCATTAAGGAACCTAGCTACAGTAGTTTTACCTATCGTCTGCTGATTATCTGATATTTGGTTCCTCGTGAGATTCAACCACCTTGTTCAGTCAGGAGATTTGCATATGAAATTTAAGAACTTTTTGACACACAACTACAATTAATATTGTTCACACCTCTCTAAACTGTTGATAAGATCATGCCTCGTTATTTGTAATATTTTCTTATACTATCATGTTCTATTCTAAGATTAACAGAAATGTTCTCTCTTACATGATGTAAAACATGTTTTTATATATTGTTTTCCTATATTTATATTTGATATCATTTCCCAGATAATTGAATATGCACCCAGAACAGATACAAGGGACCAATGGTCAAGCTGTCAAATACAGTCCAGATGTTCCTACTACAAGTCAATGGCAGACGCCACATTATACCTGAACCCCAGGCAGCAGGGAGCCCCGCAGACAACACCGAAGTGCTGCTAACTCCACGGAACCGAGGAGTCAATAGAGACTTCTCATCGACCTTGGTTGAAACCCAAGGTTAATAGCCGCAGCCCTCACATCGCCCAAGGTAGGGCGGCCAGCCTTCAAAGCTGACTACCGAGATACCTTACATTTTGCCGCACCGCCTGCTGCGGACGGGTTGCTTTTGGAGGAGTATGACATTTGAATGCGGTGCTGCACTTTTCTTAGAACGAGATTCATACGGAAAGCAAGGTAGTTTTGAAAGTTAGAGAGATTAGATCTGCCTTACCAAATCTAGAAGATTCAACTATAATTTTTAAAATCCCGAAGTATGAATTTTCTATAGATGACCACATACTGCTACCGGATATATTTTCCTGCTGAACATATTTAACAGTACGTTCTTTAGGAACTACACGTCGGGCAATTCAGTATTGGAAACATGTACGGGATATGTGTGGTATCCTAATATTGTTAGGACATTATGGAAATCAGCCCAATATGTGGAAAGCGTTTTAGTTCTTTGTACAATCCAGCCGAGCGATGATTCCATTCATGGGAATGTCTGCGTATTTTGCAGACATTAGCATAGATTATTAGCGTATAACGCAGATAAGCTTAGATCCACTCGTACTGTTTACCGTCAAATCAGCTAAGAATGATAGTAAGGATGGCAAAGTGCAAGCGGTGCGTGTTCCCATACAAAAATCGGGTTTAAGACTGTGTGGTCGATTGCTTTTCTTGCCATTTCTCTTAGACACATACTACTCAGTGTATTCGATGTAGCGGAAACTCCTCGTATAGGAGAAACTTTCAATTTACTTTTCTTTCAATTTACTAAAAAACTTCAATTTTGGACGGAAGCGTCAACGACATCCTGTTATCATGTTCTATGCCTGTTGCTTGAAATCTGATTCCGAAGCTTCAAAGTTAGTCGACTACATAAACTCTAAAGGTATTGTCACACTTAAAGGTTACTAGAATAGCTTTCTTGTAGAGCCAGCTCAAAGGTTTAAGATGTCATGCCAGAGAGCTGCGGGATTTTCTAGACGTATTTTGTGGGCGTAGGAGACGGAAGGCTGCACTTCCGGAGGTTCTTATCACCGACACAGGAGGAACAATAAAGGATTGCGTATACATTAAACAATCACTTCGTAACGGTGCATACCAGGAATGTACTGTCATTCCAGATCGTTGGCGAGATTAAATCAGAACTAGAGTCGGTTTGATCACGCAAACCCTACTGTTTACTTTTTCGCAAACGGAAGTTCTCTAGGTTCTTGCTGCATTAGAGTTCACGAAAGCGAATTGGGCTTCTGGAACTGCTGGAGTCATTAGCAATCTAACTGAACATTGCGAAGTCTATATCGTCAACTCTCGTTGATTAGTGAAAGTTTTCCATCTGTACTGAGGGATGAGCGCCTCACCTCATCCCTCGGAAACAAGAAAGATCAGAAACGTGTGGAGAATACCATCTTATCTAGCTTTAGGAATATATCCAAATACATGAAAAGATGTTTCCAAAGAGGTAGCGATACCTAAATTGGATACTGTGTGGTACACTTTGTCTCATCAGTTCAGCTTCAGAAGGGCGCACTCGTTGGAGCTGGCCCTGGCTCACTTACGGCAGGAAATTACTGACACTGAGGTATCAGGTGTACCTCCGTGTTTTCTTTGAAAGTGGCAGGTGATTTCAACTGCCTCAGTCACACTTTTGTTTTGCAAGCTTTGGCTGTTTTTCGATGCAACGAGATTGTTGTCACATAGTTCCGCTTCTTAAAGGTACTTTTGAAGTAGAAGGCAAGCGGCTAGAATCGACGGCATCGAGTTGGAACTGCACGAGACATTCGCAAGGGTCTTGGAAGAACTAAGAGCATCGACAGAATGTTCGAAAAGTTTGAACTCGAGAATGCTATATTCCAACTGCCTCAAAAGTGAGCTTGTTTGCTTTTGTTTGCTTCTGTGGCATATCTACGCCGTGGGGGAAACCGTAAAGTATCTCGACCTTATGGAATAGTAAAATCTTGACAGAGTCACCTGGGAACCTTTTTGCCTAAGTTCTACGCTGTGGTTGCCATGCTAGTTGTTTCAAAGGGGTTGACATCATTGCTCACACATCGTTCACACTTATTGCTGCTACCGCCTCTGTACTGCGGCATAGGGGTTTGTGGGGTTGGCTACAAGATGATCCTTCATAAAGAACAGATTATCCAAAATGACACTGTTTGAATGGTCTATGATGAAATGAGTAAATGTCGAACGGAAAACTGCAAACGGAGTCTACTAGACATCACGAGATTACACAAGTTACCTACTTTGTATTGCATTCGCTTTACATTGCGCTTCTTGCCTTTAAAATACCTATTCACAATGATACAATTATCTTTCCAACCGTCCCTGCGCCAAGAGGAACAGCCCGTGGGTAGATTGAATTTCTGATGCCTCTTAGCGATAAAAAATCTAATCATCGTGCTCTTGCATATCGCCACCTAATGATCTGAGGCTCGCTTTCTTGCGATCTTCGTTCACTCTAATCATCAAAAAATTGCAGCAGACGTAAAAACATTATTTTTTAACTTGTAACGGTAATTCTATTGTACATTAGCTGTATGACTATCCGCGGTGCCATTTTTACGTACTTTGTCTCAGCTCAGTATGCTTCTTTTTAATGTGCTGGGACGCCACTGTACAACCGACAATTAATTTCATTACCTTAACTACCTGAGCTTGAGTACTTGTGAAGCTGCTACTCCGCGGAAAAATTACATTGAGATACAATAAACATAAACAGTATTCATGTACAGCCTTGAATGTGTCATCACTTTTAAGAGGCTTTGAGCGGTATATTACTAATTCTATAAGTAAAGCAACATTGTGTTGAATTGAAATCGTATTGTTCGATTCGGTTATGCTCGAATGCAATAGATGTGGTTCATCAATGAACATCTTTGACTCTTTCCTTTTCGAAAAAAATAGTTATATAACAACGTTTAATTAGCTCAATATTAGTACAGAACTTAATACAAAGTTACAAAAGTTATTACAAAAAAGCAATTATATTTAGAAAGGTCTTGGCTTGCAGTAATGTTTTTTGTTGTGGTCCACGACAAAATTACTTAAGCTCCAAATTTAGCGTCGCGCGAAGGCATCTCAGGTGATGTGAGCTCCCGAGTTTCCCAATTTCTCGGGTGAGCGAGCTTAACAGCAGATGCGCGGCAGGCTCATAGATGGGGGTTGAATTCTCTGATGAAAATTGGTCTTTTAAAGATATTGGCTGGTGTTTAGATCTTTTGACGATGGGGGAGATTGGAATGTAATGTCAACAAGAACTGAGCCTCTTACAATTTTGTAAATAAGTGCGACATGAGCCGTGTAAATCTTACCTAGCATTAGTCAATAAAATATCCCCAAAAATGTCAGCAAACGAGTTCCACGGCGCCTAGCGAAAACTGCTTCGAGGCTATCGTTTTGCACAATTTCAATTCTTGAAGTAGTCATTTTTTCGTATATCAAGTCGAATGCATGTACAAGATGGACTGAAAGTACTTGGTTAATTAAACAACTACGAAGCCGGGTATTGACTGTATCCGCTATATCATCGTGAAATTTGAATACTCAGGTACAAGCCTTTCAGGGTTGCGATTGAAGTTTCGAGTAACGGCCTTCACGTACAAAGCGCTCTCTTCACAGTATGAATTACCGAAAATACATGACCTGTTTCAAGGCGGGAAACCAACTGATCGAAATAAATTTTAAATGGAGGAAGAAGGGCCAGTTTGGATACCTGACATGCTATATGACTTCAAGTGTACGTGTCAAAAGCGAAAGAGAGACCACAAAAACACATCCCAACGAGATACGGAAGGTCGTTTGAGAAGCGCAGGATCATGGTCTGCTGGGTTTTTTTTAGCAAGCATGTTAACAAATGCAGAACTCACAGCTGGCGCAACGGCAGGAGACCAGACTTTAGCATAAAATTTTAGTTTCGGAACAGAAGAACATCTCTGACATGACAGCAGTGGAAATATAAAGGGTTTTAACAGGTCAGATGCAACTTAGTACTCAATGTGTTCAGCTGGAGAGATGCAAGATATCCTCTAACATTTTCTCATTTTGGTTGGAAGAGTGTTTGGAATATAGTATATAGTTAAAGAAACAAATACAATGGTCGTATTTATATCTATCCATCTATGTATCAACTATGTATATTTGGTGACTGGCTGTAGAGTTAGTGGCGCCTACATTGCAACCTCGCTCGTGATACGTACTCTTAATATTTGAGTCGAACACTTAACTGCTCGAAGTAAAATAAAAAACCGATCCGAGCTAAAAAAAAAAATTGGGACAGTTTTCGAAAGTATTTATCAAGTGAAATGATATATTCCTCCTTTTCTGTGGACATGAAGCTTGCAAGGGTTTTGGTTTGGCGATGAACACAAACAAAACAAACATTATTTTTCTCCTGCATCACAGTTTTGCAGCGTTTACGTGGCACTTCTTAACAGCAATTCCTCATGCTTAATTTTGCAGAAGACTGAAAGTCTTTCTCTTCCATCTGAAAGACTGAAAGGTAACAGTAAGTGAAAGGTAAGTAAAAAGTGCCTATCGATGAATATCTGTCTCAACGAGGATGATGTTGAACAGAAACATACCGTTCTCTATCTGGGCGTCTACCTGTACCGCTGCATGCGGAGTACACCGCACTTCCTCCAAGCAACGGCAAAAGCGAGCATAGCACCATACAAATGATCTGAATCGTGCCAGTCATTAACGGTTCTAGAAAAGTCGCTAGGGATTGATTACATTAGTGGCAAGATCTATAATGCTTCTCGAAGCCCCCGTCCGGATTAACTCTTCCACAGGTTTCCCAAGGATCCCGTCCCCACGTAGTGTTTCGGCATCTTGTATCATACAAGCATACCGTACTGTTAGTATTGGGGCATTACAAGTTCTGGTTGGTTCCTATATGAGACCTACAAATAAGGTTCCAGAAGACCCTTTCGTAGGATGCAAATAGAACGAAGGCCGAGGAATGGTAGCTTATTATGGCTAGCTGGAAGGAAAATGTGATTATATTCCATTCCCAGGATATAGTCCTATTCCTTTTACTTGCAACGCCTCAACAGCTCACTTGCCATCCTTGGTTTGAAGTCATATCAAACCACTTCTAACTAGACCCAAATGTGTCATAGCCTATGGCCCAAAATTTCAGTGCGTAAGAGTCAGATACTGCTTTGCCAGCTATTTAATCCGAACGTCTAGTGTCTACGATGGAATTACCCTTATATCTCATCCTTTTTATGTGTTACGGTAGTACCTTGAGAGGTGCAGGCAGAAGAAAGCGCCACGAATAGGCGGTAATGCAGGATCACACCCTCAAAGCACCCTATAAATGTCGGCTTACGTTACTGTGAGACGAGAACCGATTTATTCATGAAACTTGCGCTATCTCGACTAAACAAGGTCTGCGCAGACCGAACTGCTTTTATTGTCCTAAAAGCAGTGACTAGTCTATTATAAATGTACAATTATAGTTAGAAGCTTATCGTGTATAATAACCATCATGTGCATACATAAGTATAATGCATGTAATTATGATACAAGCATCACCAGTGAACTTTGAAACTGTCTGCTAAATTCGCGAAAACTTGGTGTAATTGCTAACAGCCCTCAAAAAGAAATTATTATATTAAAAGGAGAGATTTATTCACCATGGATATGAGACGAACGAGAAGTGTTTACGGAGCACATTTGTTTATCGGTTGGATTCGTGATAGTCATACACGACCATAATAGCACTTGACTGTGCACAAACTGTCACCTAAATTGCCGGGCCACGCACGCGTACGCAGCCTTTACTTAGTCATCCATGTAAAGCTTCTCGAGAGCTGTCGATAGAATCACTTCAACGAATTTGTTTGGAAACTCAAGCTCATTTACAGAGAAAATCTCAGCGGTACACAAGAAAGGACATTGCAAATTAAAAAAAAAAGAAAAGTCTCTACGAAGAAATTTTCTAAATTGACCTGCTTTTCTGTAGACTCTAAATGGACACACGAAAAAATGCCATGTAGTTACTTCGCTAATAATTGTCATAAAACTTCTATAGTAAATTCCTTCCTAGCTGCTTCATTCAGATCCGTCAATCCTGGGGTGACAACAAATGAAAGGTAAATCCGACGTGTCTTTAAAAGGGTGAACATAAGGACGTGCAACTATCAGAGCTACAACACATTGACCGCTCATGTGCAAGTCTTGGTTTGCAATCAATTTAAATCGTCTTTAAGCCCTTGTATAAGCAATTAACTTTAAAGTTTCAATGAGTCGGGGCTTCCATGATGAATTTCGCTTAAACACTACGTGTGGGTAACGCTTGCAAAGCGTTACCCACACGTAGGGTTTTCGACCTATTGAAATATGTCATTGTTACGAATTAGTAAAATATGATCCATCTGTGCTTTAATCACTGAAGCCTATGTCCTTTAATCGCTTACCTCTCTGTGAAAATCACTCGCTATTGTAATGGAAGTGTTTAAATTGCATATTATGTTGAGGAGCTCAGACAGTTGCTAAATGGATCCCGGTTGGCCAAAGGGACTAATACCGCGATGTCGATAGTAATACATCCGCAGCAGGTGCCAATAAATTAATTTTAAGCATTTTATAGTTGATACATAACCTGACCCGTATGAAAAGACTGCCAATCTTAGCACCACTATTTCTATAAGTCATTCTAGCATCAGTTATTAAAAAGAAGCCTTCAAGCGTTCGCTTTAAAATTAATTGTTGCCACCTTACTAAGAGTAAAACGCAATCCTTGTGGAGCTACAGTACAAGCATACGATTTTACGACTGCTGCTTGTGAGGATCCTTACTTTCCAGTCTATATCCAGATCGCCTGGAACAACAAACCTGATTACAAATCAATCAGTGAATCAAACCTGATTCATTGGCCTTTAAGGGAATGGACCAGTCATCTGCTTTTTGCAAACTTTCTGTGCGCACTAGCCAATGATTCGAGCCTCGGGCGTCCAGGAGTTTTTTCCAACTTTGCGCGTGCAGCGCTGGCATTCATGGCTACTTCAGCTGGCAACAATATGCAGTACATTAATCATTTTCGCTTCACTTATATCTTTTTTAAGCCCAGGTTGTCTTTAAAACTTAACTAGACATTTCAATTAAACATATTTTTTTTAAATATTTTTCTTTGATATATTTGGAATGTTGTTTATATCTTAACGTAGTGAATTATGAACGACTTAAGTAAAGCGACGAAAATTTTGAACAAAACGTCTTTCGAATCTCATGATAATGATATGACGTCGGTTAGCATAATAGAACTTTTTTTTCCCGTTCATTTTCCCGTTAAACTCTTTAACTGAGTTTAACGGGAAAACGAACTACATAAAATTCCATTGTGTGATTCGATACTACTAAATTAAACCCGCAGGAACAAACTTGTTGTTTATTTGCTGTAACAATTGTTTTCGTATTGCAAACCAGTTCAAGAGTTCATATCGCATGGTGGCTTGGACATTAGCAGCATGCACAGCATACTAAACACAGGTGCGGTAAATTAATAGAAACTATTATTGAAATTATCGGATTTAAATCTATGTGAGTCATGATGTTTCTATGTACATTATGGAAAACAATACTACGTTTATAAACGAATCGTTTTATACAACATAAGTGTTACTTGTATATAGACTAAATAAACTATTTTGAGCTTATTAATTTTCTAGGTATCCAGAGAGGAGAATTGAAGCAGTATGCAATCGTGTCTTAATCAAGCGCGTTCGCCGATTTTCTATATGCCTTTGTAGCTTTTCCACCTTTTTCAAACTTGATACAGAGATGACAAGATCATGACGCCAGTTCAATGCATCCCAGACGAACACGTTGGTACTTGTTGAACGCAGATATCACACTAGCGGACACGGCGACGCACCATCTATAAAATTTAAACGTTTCAAGCCCTTTACAAATTAACAAAAGACCAAACTGTTGCTTTAAAGAGCATTTTAACGCTTATTAAATGGAAGTTTTAAATTGCTGCTTTATGGAAAGGAGACACAGAGATCGAGGTGAGGGAAAAGTGACAAAGTTCACTAAGACCCTGCAAATACAGCTGTTGTCACTGCAGCGAGCACAGTAGTGTAACACAGTTGGCATGGTGATTCTCTAAAGAAATCAGAAGGAATCTAATACATCATATTCTAATACTATATCCTATACGTATAAAACTGCGTGTGAAGGGCAAAGCTGGATTCATGTCAGAATGTAAGCTCACCGAGAGCGGTATGCATGTGTGGTCCCATGAATTAAGACCATAGCATAGATTAAGACCATAACTAGATGTCGGTGAAATGGTGAAATCACAGCCCATAAAGGTGATGTAAGGGACCACTTGCTAATAAGAAGGCTTTTAAGAAACTTGATTTCAATAATCTGCTCTCAACCGTCCGTAAAAATTGCGCACCAAAAGCGACCTCGAAGCAAAGTATTGTGATTTTTGCAGTCGACGAAATTTCTAATAGTAAGTCATGCTAATGACCGTGAACAATACGTGTTAGTGACTTAGCACTGGAATCATCGCGACTCAGGTTTGGGGTAGTAAGCTCCAGCAGTGTATTTAAGGCTCCTGAACCATCTGTTGCTGGGCTCATCCAGTATATATTCAGTTATTGTAGAACCATATGTTGAAAACAATACCTCGTAAACAAAAGTCCCTTTTCTTCTCACATATGCCGATGGATAAAATATTATAAATATAATAACAAAAGCGTACGCATACTGTTTGATTTTGCGATAAGTGAGTTCTTGACATCATCTGAAAGATAACACAACTCCGAGAGAAGGAAACATCTCGATCCATAATGTACGTGCAGGAAAATAACAAAAACTATCATTTTCTTGACATTTTTGGGGCACATGATGACTCCTTAAGAATCGTTGTTTTTTGCGCTTATGAAATAGCAAATGTTAAGGACAACGCCACGACTCCAGAAGCCAAATTTTCAAGTCATCGTCGCCAAAAGCTAAAGAACCGCCAAATGTACTGCATACTCGACTGTATATTCAGTTATGTTTGCCGAAATTTTCATTTCGGTATTAGATTTTTATGCAGTCTATTGAGACAAACTCCTCAGCGTCGCGCCACTGAGAAAAATTTTGACAGTAAAATGACGTTAGAATAACGTAATCTATAGTGCGGATAGTCTTCCCATTTTCCTTACACGATTGGCTTTTAGTTGGAAATCAGTGCATAAACTTGTGTACAGGACAATGATTAGACTTGAATTTGAAACAAGTGTTTTTTAAGATAACTGATCTCCATCAACGGCTTAGAGCACCTCAGAATGTACTACTACTATATTGATTAAAGCAAGCAACTAGTCGCAGCAAATTCATCTAGAAGTTCACGTAAGCAGAATTAGAATTATAATATTTAGATTTCGACCATGGTCACTATTGCTTCAGGTTTATCTAATTATCGACAGCTGACATCATTTATTGTGTCGAATACTATACCCATATGAAGGATGGTCTTTCTCGCTAACAAATTTTCCTTTCGTTACGATTTACTCCTTGATTACTGTGTTTTGCACACGAAATGTGCTGAGCAAATCAATCCATACATCAATGCAATGAAATAGAGCCTGCTTCCTCTTTACTTTTCACTAGTCTCGTATGTGAACAGAAAGCCAATCATAAATGCAATATACACAATATATTGGGTTCATAAAGAAGATAAGGGGTATTAATCGTTTGCTATCTTTCAAGGCTATAAATACATTTTTTAAATGTCATTCATATTTCTAAAAACTAAGGAAGTCAGTATACAGTATCTATAACTTCAGGATCATTTTGTTCAGTGTTTGGCCTGGCATTAAACACCATTGCAGCCAGTGTCTTAGCAGCCTGATTGCCATGTCGCATTAATTTTAAAATATCAAGACAATAATAGGTGGTAGCTGTTTAGCAATGCGTTTTACACAAAATATTAAAAATGACCTTCAACTCAGCCCCTAATGGTTTTCAATATTAATACCTAGATTTTGGTGTATGATTGATTTTATAAATTATTTTTGGTTGACATGTATCCTAAATGGTGATAATACTTAATGACGCCTAACCTAGGTCGAAGCTTCGTAATTGGCTTCCAAAAATTAAATCTTATCCTCTGTGTCGAAGTCATCAAATGACTCAATGGTATTAAATTAAAGAAGGGAACCGAGAATAGGGTCATTTAAGTTGAGCCTATCACAGAGATCAGGATCATTGATTGAGCCAAGATTAAGTAGTGTCACACCTGACATCCGGGTTCAGGAGCGTCTGTATAAATCATACAGCCATAAACGTCCGCGAGTGAATACAATATTTTATCAAATGGTGAGTATAGACCCAAAAAATATGCTTAGTTTTAACAGCGATCCAGAGCAATATTAAAAACGGAATTAATGACAGCTTATCAGTTAGAGGCCGGAGTCTGTGACTGACAATACTAAGTATTTAAAAACGCGTTTACCCGTGTACAACGAAAATAAAATCTCTCCGGGACAAAAAGGAAATAAACTACGCAATACTGAATTCAAATGGTGTGAAATTACTTAAAAATAGGATTTTGCAGTTTGGTGAACAAGGTTTTTGTATGAGGGCAGATGTACTTCGGGGATCCATTCTAGGCCCCTTGTTGCGTCTCGTCAACTGCAATGATGTCACCAGATTTTGCCATCTGCCCAAAAGAGTAAACCTGCGGCTTATGGAGACATTTCAACTGTAATGGGTAAAGATACCAAAGGAACTGGAAATAACGATAGGCGCCGTAGAAGAAACTTACCTCTGAATGGAGCAAAAATAACTAAAATGACCCGTTTCAAAACCAAAGCTATAATCCTAATTGGCCAAAAAAATGATTCGACATCAATATCAAACTCAGTAGAGAATTCGGGAAATCGGTGATGACGGCATCAGTATACGTTAGGATTGGGTCATGCAAAGCATCGTTACGTGAACATAACGACAAGTATAGCAGCAAAAGCAAAACCGAGTGGGGTTTTGCAGAACATACATGGATCCAGGAAAGGAGAAGGAGGGTACTCATGTCAGTCGGAGACTGAATGACGATCTTGGAGGCACCATTCTGGACAACAGGTTGGGCATTTACCAAAAAATTAACTAAACTGCTATAAAAGCGCAGCGTACCTTAATCATTTCCATAAAAGGGGTTAACAGAGATGTGAGCACGTACGCCATTTTTGCTAGTGGGTACTCCTCCGAAAAATCTTAAAGCGCAGCAGCGCCGAGAAGATTTAGCAGCCGAGCACATATAGGGGCCATGATACGAAGAGAACTTTGGCTTCTTGGCACGTCAGATAAGTCTCCGTTACCTGAGCTGGCTCTAGCATCTACGATCACAAATCTTATTTTTCACATTAGGATACGGTTGGAGAAACCCGGTGGAAAGCCGAAATGGTTTTCTTGCCAGGTTTTACTAATAATTTACATGCTACCATACTATAGGCAATAATGCGTTGGGTAGCTGTGATCACTGAATAGCTCACTTGCATTACAACATTAACCACAAGGTGGCAGTACATGAGGCGCGAAGCCACACAAGATACAATATCGCGGATGTGACGCTCAGGCAGACGTCCAAAAACAGCATTACGGCCTTTATTAACTATATCTGTAAAAGCAAGCAATAGAGAGACAGGGACCTAAACGAAACGCGGGTGGCTTTAAGTGTATGATGAAACACTTAACATACAGTACCAGCGAACACAATTCGGTCGCACATCTTCAATGTACATTGGCTTCACCAAAATCCGTGAATCCTGGTGAAATAATCTGTGTACCTAAATAGGAAGTAGACTCGACGTGCCTCGAAGAGGCACAAATACAATACCCAAATACATGGAAATATCGGTGTTACAATCCATTGGCCGCCCATTTGCAAGTCTTGGTTTGAAATTAGTTTAATTCTGTTCCGAGCTCTTATATTAGTAATTAGCTTTAAAGTTTTAGTGAGTCAGGGCTTCAGACTCGATGGCAAATATATGTAATTTTCGGTATCCTAAATTTCGCTTAAGCACTTGAAAAAAGTAGTAAAGCTCTACCGACACGTAAAGTTTTCGACCTATTCAAATATGTAATTGTTACGAATCAATAAATCATGGCTCATGTGTTGCAACCACTAAAGGCTACCTTTAATTAATCGCTTAGCGTGCTGCTAAAAATCACCCGCTATTGTAATGAGACTGTTGTTATTGCGCATTACATTAAGGTCGAGCTCGGTGGCTGGCGCACTCGTCTTGCGATCGGAAGAGACACGTAGATGCACAGGTTCGATCCCCACCGTTCCACATTTACATTTATGGGGTCCATCTTACGAAGTAATGCAAAAAGTGCTACCGTGGACGTTAGATGTTGGTAATGGCTGATGATCAGCCCTAAAAATATGTTACATTATGCAGCTCGGACAGTTTCTAAATGGGTTCCACTTGACCGGCAGAACTAAGAACACGATATTGACACCAATACACCAATATAGCATTCAGACATTTCGGGCAGTTCATAGTTAATATATAACTTGACCTGAATAAAAAAGCTGCCAACCTTAGTACCACTGTCTCTACAAATAACATAGTATCCGTCATTAAAGTGAAGATTTAAGCTTGCACCTTGAAATTCATTGTTGCTACTCTCTTCCGCATAAGGTGAACATATCTAGGACGAATACTTTCAGATTACTATAGTGAATATTGAAAAATTTGCAAGTTCTAGTAGTCATTTTAGTAATACACATACTGGATGCTTCGCTTGTTAATATCTAGTACTAACACGTATAATATATTAATCAAGCAATTGGACAAATTGTGCTGGAAAAAAGTCGTACGTAAAAGGACAAAGTGAGTTCAACAACATTCTATAATATTACTTTTATTCCTTAATTATATCCCCCAAGTCAATTTGTTTCTTATTTTCGACTTGTTTTTCTCTCAAAGTCTTCTACCTTAACGTCCTTTAATGCCCTAAGAACCGAAGTTTCAACTGTAATTTCCCAAATTTTCGTTTGGGCAGCTCACAGTCATAGAAAAGAACAGCAGAGATGACATGAAGTCTACGAGAAATGTAAAATGTCAGGCTTACGACCAAGCTCAGTCAACTTCCCCAAGTTCCCCCATTGAAATCTAAAAAAATTCATTTCTCAGCAAGCATGGAATACGTGTATAGGCTCCGTGTATGCGTTGCTAGCATAAGCACGTAGGTTGTTTGAGATGAACACGAAAAAAATACTATCATACCACCAAAAATAATATAATTTAGTATTTTCTATGCGCTTTCAAAGAACCGCAATGGAGTGTAAACCACTTTCGGTCTTCAATCATGCGATCATTATACAAGGACAAGTACATAACCTAATGAGGAATTAAACTATCTACAAGTGTACTTCCTTAGGTAGTTCAAAATACTTTAGGGCAACAAATGATTATCGTATTGCAACAAATTGAACGTAGCTTGTCAACGTTCAGAGTGAATGCAGATGACCAGATATAACACCTCAAACTTAACGCGTCAGGCAGGGCCCAATAAAATCGTTTCGATACTCTTGGGCTTGCATATTCATCATAAAAAGATATTTGTCAAAAGAGCAGTCACTGCGCGTGTATATATACATTTATACGTTGGGCAATACAAGCAACATTAGACACAGTCCATTAGAGCTAAACTATTTTGTAGCTTATCTTTTTTGTAACTAAGGCCCCACTTGCCAGCCAACTCTTCGTGTATATTCCCCTGTCTCTCATACGTTATTGTCTGTGGGTCCGTGAAGGCTGTGAGAAAGCCCGGTGGTAGGCTGTTAACCTCTTAGCTGCACTGCACTACACACTGCAGCCAGTTGGCAGTGCGTGCCAGGATACGTGGGGACATGGCCTACGCTTTGGCATACCTTTCTGTTTAAATTTGCTACTCTGCAGTCGTATACTTTCTAGCCTTCTTCTCTATAGTCGCATGTTAACCTTCTCATCGTTGTCGTTACCCCGCGTTCGTTTGAACAAAGACAATAGAGGAACTTCAGGTTAGAAAACTTTAGGTTGGAACACCTCTCTACATCGACTGGTCGGCCGTCCTTTGTGATACAGAATAGTGGCACTGTTTCCTCCCATAGAATGGCTTCAATTTTGCTAGACAGACATTGAGGCGAGGGTTTAATCAAAACTGCTTTCTTTTTGAATACACTGGTCCCAATTATTGAAGCTACTTTTTTAGGGTTAACCATTAGCAAACATTTAACGTCCACGGTAGCACTTTGTGCATTACTTCATAAAACGTACTTCATGAATGTAAATGTGCAACGGCGGGGATTGAACCCGTGAGCTTAAGTGCCTCCCTCTGTTGCAAGGTGCACACGAATACACCAAGCCACCGAGCTCGACAATCACTGAGGCTCTGCAAGGAAATTTGAACTACCTATATTTCCCGTAATTTCATCATCAAAGGTCGTACTTACATGTTACTATTATTTTGCGCTTGGGGCCACACGCCAAGTCTTTCATTTGTCCATGCGTCTCTTCCTATCGAATCTTTCAACGAACCGAGCGCGCGCACTTTTTGAATCTTTCTGCGAAAAAAACACACTTTGTAATGCTTTTTAAACTTAGCTTCGACAGTGAAATGACAGCTATATTAGTAGCTAAATTTAAAATTAATGTACGTGCAAATAAATAAAATTGTCGTATATAAAATAACAAAAATCCAATGTGGATTTTCTCTAACCTATATTTCATTTATCTATACTTCCATTACGTGTGTTACATTAAATCAACAAATCAGAATGAAATAGCTCATGCACACTTGTCCTATGGTATTTTAAAACCAACTTAGACTGCGGTTAATATAAGATATATTCGACACCAGTTATGTCCCAAAAATCAAGATTAAGATAAAGAAACAAAACGGTTCCAGTAAAAAACGAATTGAAAAATGTAACCCACAAGCGATTTTATAAGTGTCTGGAAAGAGGACAAGACTTTCGGATCACACTGCAGTTTTACGGCCGAAATTTTTCTTTTTTGAATCATCGCAATCAATCGAAGAACTATTTCCTTCTGTGTTTGCCACCGACATTTTGACTAACAAATCCACGAAGCACCACAGTTACGGGAATTCGAATATAAAGCCACTCTAAACAGTATCTTTCTTTACCCTTTGACGCAATTCCAAACTGTATGGTTTCTACAGATTTTTCCTAAATTGCCCCAATCTTTTTGTTAACATGGCATTGTTTGCTAGCATACTTATCCCGCTTATAGTGTACTCGTAACCTCACTACGAGGCTCTGCGGTCTTACTTATCTTTATTGCTTCTGTGTTTCATGCTTAGAAATTGTGCTTCCTAGTTTTCCTCGTCCATTTACATCAAACTTACCATATTTTTTTGGAAAATCCTTGGTTAAATTTTCCAGGAAATTATATTCTTTCTCTCTCATTACTATTACTCTAATTACTATTAAGTGTACTTGTGTTGCATGTGCCAATTATTTGCGGGTGTTGCTGTTGGTATAAACCTAGTTCCCTCGAGCTTTTGTGTGGCAAAAGAGTTATTTCGGCACCACAATTTTGAAGTTCCTAGCAGCTATTAGCATGTTTGTGCTTTATCCTTTCATACTTTCTCCTTTTTTTCATAGATATATTTTTCATTCTTGCACTCAGGTAGTACTGACCTTTTGCTATAATGAGTTGATTACCTTGCTGTAACAGCGTTTCATTGAATATGCAACAAGTAGTAAATTGGTGCAGCTTCCCCATTGAAATTAAACTTTTCTCAGTAAACAATTATCACACAACTCATAACGGCAGTGAGCAAAAGCAGGCCCAGAAAGACATCTGTTCCTGTCCCCTTCTTTCCTTTAATACTCCTACGCATGACATCTAATGCGCTTTGCGGAAGCGATGTCTTTGTCCCTAAGCAGCCAACAAAGGTGACGTCGTTGGTGAACGACGCAAGAGCGGTGAAAAAAGGTGGGCAAAGCGGACAGAGTTGAACGATGTCGGATGTAGGGTGTACACCACGTAATTTATGAAAGGCCATGAAAATGAAATAAGAAGAGAACAACAGCCCCAACATCTTCACTTCTCTCAGCCAGGTTCTCTATTCCCGATTGAGATAAGAATGAGTGACGAATAGCGAGTTAACAAAGGAACGAGGACGACGATATATGCAATAGGGGTGGGTATCAACGGGGTATTAGACGGGGAAGTTGCGCGAAATAAGTTGACATAGAGTAAACCTCGAACCAGGACCAACTTATGTATATACGCAAGAACGAGGACACAAGTCCGTCAACGTGTAAGCACACGAAAGGAGCATCATAGAAGATCAAAGGTTAGGCCCAAGAAAAGGCTGAGATAGTGTGAAGGTAATAGTGTTCAAGGGGAAGCAGTAGCCAGAACGTGAATGTCGACTAAGTGACTCTACAGCTAAAAGCTGTACACGTAGAAAGGATGCGTCGTATGCGGGCCGGTGGGCGGGTGTAAAAAGACGCTGTACGGTCGTTTTTGGTCTGGTGTGTTGGCCTGCAAAGCTGGCTTACTACCAGTACTTGTACGTGTATATGTGTGCGGGTGTGCGTATATATGGTTGTGTTTAGCTCATCTGACGGCCTTCCCTTATGTTTCTCAATCTTGAAAACTGCACGCAAGCTGGGTATAGAAGTAGCAATAGCACGCTTATGCACAGTTTATAATTATAAAATTAGGTAGGAATAAAATGCCAGATGGGTGCGTCGTGCATAGTAAATGTCACAATGATAGACGCTATTAATAAATGTATAGTCAGAGGCTGAAAGCTGCATACAAAGCGTGAGCAACCTCGCAGTAAAGGACTTCGCGGTCTAAGCGTGCAAAAAAACTTAGAAATAAGCATTTAGATCTGGACCACGCTAACGTTTAGTAGCTTAATTTAGCCCGTCGAGCTCGGTGGCTTGGTGCATTCGTATGCGCCTTGCGACTGGAGGAGACACGTAGGTGCACGGGGTTCGATCCCCGCCGGTGCACATTTGTTTATAAATCAGATCCGTCTTACGAAGTAATGCAAAAACTGCTACCGTGGACGTTAAATGTTGGCTGATGGTCAGCTTAAAGTAATGCAAAAACTGCTACCGTGGACGTTAAATGTTGGCTGATGGTCAGCCTTAAAAAAAAAAGCTCAATTTAGCCCATACAGTTTAAAAAGTGGAAAGCTAAAAGCGCCGTTGTAGCTTAGTAAATTCAAAACCTTTAATACGATCGTAGTGTCTATGAGTGGTAGCTTTTCTTCAGAACACAAAATGATTTGCAATTTTCATTTGCTCAAGTTATTTGATTTGAATCATTTCAATGTCTTGTTTTTAATATTGTTGTTCTCGAAGACTGTATTTACAGATTGTTTTAATAAAATCAGTGTGGCGCAGTTCAAGTTCATAAAAGACATAAAAATGTATAGTTAAGTGCTTATTTAACGCGGTTTGTGTCCTTTCCCGAGAAAGAACACAGATTCACTGTTATCGTTATGGTCTAGGTTTGGATATTGTGGTTCGACATTTGTGTAAAATAGATTTGACATGGAATAGTTCATCCAGACGCTTGCAACTGCGAATTCTGGCTTTACGTAAATTGTCTTATTTGCTTCGTACTAAACAGTGAATTATATTACGTAAGCCCCACTATGGTATAGAATACTGTAAAATGGCTCTTGAGCTGCCACAAATCCTTCCTGTAGTAGCCCATGAAACGATATAAAATAGCCCCTAAGAGTTGCTACTCAGGTGACGGTCGATCAGGAAAGAGCGGCTCACCCCCAATGACTCCGAGTAGCGAGTATCAGGGCAGTACGGAATCGCAAAAAAGCCGTTCAAATAGCACAGCTAACCTGTAAGATAGATTTCCTGCCTCCATTAATCGGCACGGACGATAAGGTACTCCGAAACTGCAGCAGCCGACCGCATGAGACATTAGCAGGAACTGCTTATACGAAGCAGTCGCTGGTCCATTTTTGAATGCACACGTTTACACGTTAGCGAACAAAAAACACCAATAAAAATGCAGTGGCTCGGCTGTACTCCATATGTCCTTCCACCCGTAAAGTGAAGTGGAATGCCATTAACAAGCGTAGTCACGATTAGTACTATGCGTTGGTTTACAATACAATACCTATTCAAAATGAGTGGCTGAGTATGACTATTCCACTGCGGCTTCCTATTTCCACCAATGTGAGCCTATTCGCGGACCGGGTGGACGAACGCCACCGGTCCATTCGCCTAAGGGATGGAGATAAGCTTCCATTTCCGTACGAAAAAAATTATATTGAGTTACAGATTATAACGTCTCATAAGAACGTGATTATGACGCCCTGAAATAGAGTCGTTGAACTCGCTAATTGCATCTTGCGGAATATACCAAACGCAGGCAAGAATGGCCCTTTTGCAATTAACCCCTCGCAATCTCGTATCCTAATTTTACATAATTTACAGCGCCGTAAGCAAAATAGAATAAAAAGTTGCTGTCAATGTGTAAAAAGGTTAATTTTAAAAACCTATACAGACACGAAAAATTAAAAGCGCTCACTAGACGTTTTATGAACATCTTTTTCCCTATAAGAAAATGTAGCACATCGTTTCGCGCTACACAGCAATCTATTTTGCTATTGTGTATTACTACTTTATTTTCCACGATGCATCTTTAGCCTTTATATAATTTCGTGTGTTCGTCAATTTTTTTCGTAAAATTACAGCTCAGCATTATCTGTGAAAAAGCGTAGAGACACTGCTCCCGCGCGCCTGAGTTAGTCTGTTATAATTAGTAGTTTGCGAGAGAATCACGTAGCCAACATTCAGTTAGTTCTAACTTCCCTGAGGCTGTGCTATAGAGAATTCCCCGTCCTAATCAGGCTTCACGGAAAGCTCTATCTGCCTCTTTCCTATCAAACGAGGCCAGAGTTTGCGTGCCGTTGAAATAAGTTAGTGCCCAGATCTGTCATTCAATCTGGTAAGGAAGATACGTAATGCAGACCAAAAGAAGATGGATAACACTAAACACATTTTCCTTATAACCGGGTCATCTGATATGCGGTTAATACATATTATAATTGGTGCTGCCATTTCTTTTATTATATAATACAGAATATCAAGTTTTACAGAATGTGTCGACATATCCTATTGAGAAGCTCAGCCTCCACATTGCTAGAAATGCACTAACATAATTTCATTGTGACACGCGATACAATTTCCGCATCTAGGTGACCATGTAGTAGTGAACGCAGTTCAGAAGGCTTGTACTTGAGGATATTTATTTTGTCTCACGCGTCCGAATCATGCTTCGAAACGTACCAAACTGAATATATAGTAAAAAAATAATTTGTATTTTGATGATTAAAGTTATTAAGATAAAGCGTACGGAAGTTATCAAATCTAAGCTTAAACGTTCCTCGTTAGGTATTTGCTAGGTTAAAGCCGGAAGGTAGTTGCGTATTTTTTCTCAGTCGCTTAATAACGCGTAAAAGATTATTGATGAATCTTGTATCGCACGGGAGCAACCCATACTATACTGTTGATTGAAACGGTTTTTGACGTAATTAAGCAGCCTGCTTTAGGAGATTATGTTTATAAGTCTAGTTGAGCTTTTTGTGCAAATGTTAAATAGCCTCTGTGTCTGTCTTTTCGCTTGTATGTGACTAAATATGCACATGTTAGTCATTTTTAGAACCATTTGCTTTTGATTCTATTAATTTGTATGAAAGTAATATACTCATAAACAGAATTAACATACTGCCCTAGAACGATTACCGAAGATACGATAATGCCTTAGCAGAGAAAGTATTCTTGCACTGAGTCAAAAAATGTATATGGAATTGTTCTATTATTTAAGTATTGAAGTTGAAGGCTTTAACAAGTCAGCCAACTAAGAAAGCTTAACACAAATTTATTTGTGAATTTACACAGAATTAGTGCTAGTCTTAATATTACACTCGTTCGGAATGCTAGTGGACTGGTTTCAATTTACCACAAATATGGTATGGACGCCGTAGCAGTTTTTTTTAGAAAAATGAATGTAAGTGAAATGGTCACTGTAGCAGAAATAATATACGTTACGTCATTTTTTTAATACATATTTTCAAATTTAACAAAAACAATAACAGTACTACATTCCAATAGAATTGAATTGGAAATAGAAAATTATTAAGAACTTTGTCCTGAATAGAAAAAAGATATTTGCCTTCTGTGATCCATATTAGGTCAGCGAAAATTTTTTACGTGGTTAACTCGACTGTTACGTCTGTTTTTCAAAATATCCATTAGTTTTTATCGCTTTGCATAAATTGTTTTCACGACATTGTTGACGTTACAAATAGTGCAATTAAAAATATGTAACTAGATAGAATGCAACTAAGTTTTTTAAGTTTCTCTAAGCAATTTGAAGGTGAACCACGAAAATCAGCCTTCTGTAATGTTGCATAATGTAGACACGCTTCAGCAATAATTGTATTATATTCATCCTCTTAAATTTTTTTCTAAGACACGATTTTTCATAATCTGAGTTTTCACGAGATTTTACTGCATATAACCCGAATGTCAATGTGGTTCAATAAAAATGAAAATAAGCACTAGATGTAGTAACGGCTTTATCTCGTATCGATTTCCGTCTATTTGGCTGACAAAATGCATGTATAAATAAATAGACTGCATTTAGGATTCTCCAAACGTTTGGAATTCCAAAACTTTAGGGTTCTGAACAGAACTTACCTTATGATGCACACGTTAATCAGATCGTTTTCGAAATGACGTGGTTCAAAACGCCAGGCTTTGTGTAATTAACCGGAAGTGTAGATTGCACACGTACTTACGCTGGGTCTTGTCAAGTGACGTTATGGTACGTTTGGCGATTCAATTACTCTAATGTTTAGTTTATGTCACCTATTTATCATTATGTTAAATGAAAAATAGTAAATTAAATATTACAAATATATTTATATTTAGAATATTTGTAATAGTTTGTAAATATGTAATTGTAATAATGTCGTGTTAAGCTACCTGCGTTGGGCCCAACTGTATCCAGTTTAAATTATTTGAAAAATAAAACTTGATTTTTTTCCTTTAGGGAATCGCATTGCGAAAATGACAAAAGGGGTTATGTATTACAAATATCCTGCTATATTTGCATGTTCAGGATGTGAGTTTTTTTGTGTTATTGCGGATATAAAATAGGACTGTGATGAAAAGCTAGCTAAAACATATGATAATGATGGTAGTCATGATTATGTCAAATGTTTAGTCATTTAGAACTCAAAGTACGAATAAGAACCTCGTGCCGTTAGGAGTGAGGTTTCTGCTTTTGCTTGAAACTGGCGACTTGCACTCAACATACTATTAGTATGAAGCGGAAACAACGTATATATTCTGAGAATCTTCGCAGCCTTTAGAAAACAGAATATGGAGTTGAATGATGAAATTCGTCAAAAGAAGCTGACATTTTACGTCGAGTTGTGAGTGATATTTTATCACGCTCTTTAGTTCAGAAGCTAAAAGAAGTAACAGGACGGGTATAAATTCCGAAAGTCTGGTTTGTCTTTTTGTGATTTCAAAGAAGTCTTTCCTACACATAAGTAAACAAACAATTTTATTTCATAGATATTTATTTTTGCTTAATAATAGTAATTTATAAAACAACTTGTCATAGAGCAAAAGTGACTTAAAAGCCGAGGCTTGCTGCAGATAGGGCAAGAATATCATTTCATACTATTTTTATGATAGTCCCAAGCATTAGACTCGTTCATACATATTGTTATGATCATGAATTATTGACAAGAGGGTCGATCAGTTACAGATTGCCTTATCTATAGAGTATTATATAACATATTAACATACGAGCTAGTTGCCGCAGTACACTATACGACTTGAAGTAATATTAGAAGAACGAGGTAGTGTTTTAGTAATTAATGCTACTGAAGGTCCGTAATTACTCTTAACAACTCTTTAAACTTAATTTGTTTTTTATAATTTATTCCAAATTAACGTACCTTTATTACCAATCAAGAATTAGTTGATTCGAACGACAACTGAACAAAATGACTTAGAGGCCTGTAAGGTTCGGTGAAACATTCAGTGACAGAACTCCAGGAATACGGTTCCTAATCTATTTATATATAAAATTACATAACGAGTAATATATAAAGAGCGGACACGGTAGTACAGCCGGGCGGCTAATGATTGACGCTGAGGGTTCTCTCGACCATGTACGAGTAATTATTCTTAAAAGTTGCTTTTGAACTTTGTGAATTGAATGAAACAATATGTCAATACGTCAGCTTTTCTACAAAAAATATTTTAAAAAACTCAACTATACCTAGCTTTATTAATCCTGAAAAACGTTGAGCGGGGTTTATAGTAGTTCAGAGCTAGGCACTCATTATTTGATACTTTTTGCATTGTGGCGTTGTCTGATTCAAAATAGCTTTTAAAAGTTGCCTTAATGTAGAAATATCTCTTGTGATGTCATTCGTAATCATATATCTCGAAGTACTAGTTAGTGCGTTTCTTAAATTAGTTTCTCTAAACTACTACTCATTCCTCATAAGTTGAGACCCTGTACTGATTACCTACTATCAGCGTTTATTGCCAGCATTTTCCGAGAAAAAGATCTTTCGATTTCAAAAGATATAAGTAAAGGTCGGGCTAACACCGCATCAACTAATAATTCGGTAGAAAAAATTGAGAATGCCGTCTAAAAAGTCACGTTGCGCTGCAAAATGTATTTTTCTGAACAGCCCCTATAATTTACAATATATATATATATATATATATATATATATATATAT
>MNPL01020441.1:69520-85249 GCA_002081605.1 Tropilaelaps mercedesae
TAAGTCTGCTGTAACCTGCTCTTCGACAATAGGCCGTAACTCTATGAAGTCACGGGAAGTACTGCAGCGACGACACATCTTTCTGATAAAAAAACATTTGAACGAAGTAAATGGCGGCCTACGTATTTTTTCAATTGTGGTTTCTAAATCTCCGAACAATGTAGAAATGTATGAATAACAGAGCTCCTTTACAAGTACACGTAAGGCACATCATCTTTGACGACGAGGCAACGAAACGCAGTGTTAATTATTGAGTATGCTGATTCGATTATTTGAGTTACGTGTGCATCAAAACGGAAACAAGTCTAAAAATTATTAGAATGCTCAAGTCACACACGCGTGTATTGTTAAGAATGTCTAGACCCTTCAAATTGCAGATAAAACCCGAATAATTTGTACTCAGAACAACACGTTTCGGAACAGAGATTGCCGTTCCATTAACCTCACGTCAACTTGAAACTGCATATGTTGTCACTTGCAATCTTTATAAGATATCTTGCTTTTGATGTCTTGCTAAGGTATCAGATGTTGCGTAAAGCTTCACGTCGCCTACACACAATCCACACGCTATACTGTCGACAAAACTTTTTTACGGTCCAATATAGATAAATGAGCATTAATCTACCAAAGCTCCTGCGTTGGTCAATTACTGCTTGTACGGTGTTGTGTTTAATGATCGAAGAGGGAGGCTGGGAATTGACAAAAACCAAAGCGAAAGACTCTTGAAAGAAGTTCGCTCTTTTTTGTACCAATCTCATCGTCAAAATTTAGTGTACCAATATCATCGTTCCACCAAAACCTTTTGCTACCATAACAGAACAATTCTTTGCAATGGCGAAAGGAAAACCCGATTTCTCAGTCACTTTTAAGTCCCAAGATACACTTTCCTAGCCTCAAGAGCAAATCTAAACTCGTTGTCTGATCAATCTTCTACTTAAGATTATATGTACTTTAAATAAACATTCTACATCTTTCACATTTAAACACAAAGATCTCCACAAGGAGATCAATATCTCAAATAGCGGTTCTATATATTATGAATTTCAACACAGCTTATAAAAAAATCTGTTCATGGAGCAAGTTAAAAATTAGCTTAAAAGGCGGAGCCGTGATTTTCAGCACATCAACGTGTCGTTAAGAAAAGTGAATTTTGGCCTCCTCCAGTAACGCCTATAGCCGTGTTCACCATTTGACTAAAACCTTTATTCAAACAGCCGTAAAAGGATAGGAATTTAACAAAATAACCGTCAGAGATAGCAACTTTATCCCAAATGATATTTGGAAGATCGCCAGCAAATATTGTGGAATGGTCCTCTATTAAGGCTTTAAGAATTCCTAGTACTCCACCTCCACGACCGCAACGATTGCAACAGAAAGCATTAAAATTAAGTCAGCGATTACTCCCTGCACTTAATATCAACCCCTATGTCTCTGAAACTACTACAACATCAATGGTATTCAGCAGTATTTATGCATTTAGAGAATCATATGCGTTAAATTTGGCTAAGGAACGTGCGTTGAGATAGGGGAACTTCGGGCTAGTTTTTTGTTCACAACGTCTGATAAGCCCATGATCCGTTTGTTGTTCTCCTATACCGCTGCAAGACTCAGTGCCGGTGAGTCGCAAGTGAATTACAAGTCTTTCAGTATGTAGTTGTGACGCAATTGTTAACAATAACAACTCAGCTAAACTATTTAATATATAGAGTGGGTAGTCATATATTATATTTTCTGAGCAGGAGTTCATTTTTATGTAACTTCAATTTCAAAATACGAAAATAGACTCTCTTATGTACTCGCAACATAGAATGATTTCACCAGTAACAAAGCTGCCTAGTTGAAGTCGTCAGAATGGAGTCTGAAGGATTCCGGCGCGTCACCTTTTCAGGACCCCAAGCTCGCTTTATGATGGCGTGTGTCGTGTGTCCTCGCATGATTGCGATAACAAGGCCAATCATTTTTCGGATCTGGTGAAGCATAAAGCTTTGACCCTTGACTCTTATTTGCACATACTCGAACTTTCCAACAAGGAAAGGTTGTCCACACTCAATTTCCTTTATGTAACGCATTGCAGATGCATCAGTTGGTAGTTTTCCAGCTGTAAAGTTGTGATAGTTGTGACTGCCCAAGTACAACTGAAATACAGGAAACGAGAATATACAAATTAATACTAATCTAGTACTGACTAGAATTATTTGGGTCTGTTAGAAACTACGAAAAGATGCGAGTACCTTCACATAGCTATGAAATATAGAGAAGATAAAAACAAGTACCAAAAGGTGACCAGCATAAATGATCGAATTTGTGAAGAAGGAGCAACGGGATCAAAAAGGATGCACTTTTTAAGTGGCTATCAAGCACCAGGGGGCAAAACAGTGGCATTATATGTACCACTGCGATGTGAAAAATATATTAAACCGAATTTAAAGTAAGATTACTGTGAAACAAGCAAACCTCTTTTCTGGCTGAAAGATGTGATAAAATATTCAATACACAAGTCTATAGCATTTTTCAGCTTTCCTATGCTACATAGTTACGAATTATTTGAGATATAACTAAGGCGAATTCTAAATATTAAGATTTATAACTTAAGTGAGTTTTAAAATGACGTTTCAGGCTGTTTCACAATATAGCCACTCAATTGAGAATGTGTATGCATGTGTGTGAGGCTTCATTAAAAAGCCAAGAGCGTACCGAAATCTATGTTCTTCTAAATCCCATTCTTTCTCGATGCAACCGTAGATAAACAACATTGCGACGCCTGGACTTGGAAAAATCTTCATGTGGTCCTCCTCCAAAATCTTTAAGCTGGTCGGCATGTAAGTAAAAACCAGCAAAAAGAGCTTAAATACCCCTCGAAAAGTCCCTTGTTTTTGTTTTGTATAAACATTTAGCAAGTTCGTGATTTTCAATGAAGCTTTGCAACACATACTTGCGTGGGTGAAACTTCAAAATCGAATATCTTACACAGATTTGTTTCTATATACTATATATCTATTGAAGATATTCTAATTGACACTAATTAAGCTCCAATTGGTCACTGCGTCAACTGTCCAACAAATACAGATACGGCGACCTTGTTTTTTACCTTTAATTGCACAACAAGAGATCTGGAATCCCATTTCAAGCATTTCCTGGAGGGTGACTTCGAGCATAGCTAACCCGAAAAGTACGCTTAAGGCTTGCTATAACAGCATTTTAATTTATAGAATATAAACTGTGGCACTAAATCCATCGTAAGCAGTTTCGTTCAATCAAACAGCCCTGTTAAGATACCAAAAAAATCTCTTGGGGTTTTTACCGCGTATGCGCCCAAAACTAGTATATTATATTTTATCTGATATACAATAATCCATATAATGAACTCAGGCGAGTTCATTATATGCGCGTATAGTGACATATTTTATTCGAGATTAAGATATCTGCTAAACTTTGAGTTCTAAAAACTTTTCGTAAAATAAAAGAAACGCGTAGGGCTACCCTTTTTTATCACTATTATTAGAGAGCAGATACATTTAATTCATAAACGTTAACGTTTTAATAAAAGTTGATACCAAATACTTAGAGCATTCAAGAGGTCATCGAACGCCATAAGAACCAATAAATTGTATTGACCTTTCGGAACCTTCAAAAAGTCTTAAAAATCCTACTTTCCCATGAGCCCTAAAAGAAATGAGAATGTCAATTATTTTCAAAAGTTTGACATTTGCATTATCTATTGATTGTAAATTAATTGAACATTGAGTATTAGTTAATAAAAAATATACATTAATTATTTATAGTTGATATCTAATTATATATTGACAATTAGATATTATCAATTAGCTAATATATAATTGATATTAGCTCCGATCGCAACAACAGACATGAAACGCATTGCATGAACACTCTGTATATGGAACCCATTTTCCTGTGCATAAAACTATTTCTATGACAAATTTCAATTGGCGCAATCTAACACTGACCCTACTTTTTCTTGTATTCAAATTTCAAGATACCTTATAAAATCATGTTACATTTGATACAATAGTAAAACGAAGAATCTACTGCAAGCAAAACAACATTAAGCTTTTTAAAAGAATGACGTATTGCCAAAAACAGTTGTACGAAAAATGTCAATTTTACAGTTGTATACGTTGGAAAATGTGTACAGCATATTGTTCACGATCTATATAGCAGCATTTATTTGAGCTTCAATAATACCTTTAAGTAATCATTTGCTTTTTCAACTCTCTCTGCCGTGATCCTATATTTTTCATCAGCAACTGAATCCGGTGGCGCAAACGCAAAAGTAGGCATTATGTAGCTGTATGTTCGAGCATCGGCATTGTTCTTTGAATTAAAGTGTTTAGTGACCCTCTTCAGTCCAACAACTCGTATCTGGTCGACCAGATTCATGTTAATCGCGCGGACCATCTGCTCTGGTGTTCCTCGTGTTGTAGGGAGCTTCAGCGACAAAACCTGTCGAGCTGCCGAGACGCCTGCACCATGAATAAACAGATACACTCCGTAAGAACCTAAACACTCTTACGTTTGGATGTTGAAACTCAGAGAAAATTCTATTAATAGGGGATAATGTATAATATCTCCATATTTCTTAGGTTTCCTATGAACAGGAAGATTATATTCCAAATAAAACATTTTGTTTTGATTTACCTCTACATTTTTCTTTTCGTGTTAACGTAACAACGTGGAGATTTTAAAAATAACGCATTCAACATCTTCGAACTTTCGTCGGTGTTGCTGACGTTTATCTGATATTTGCGTTAATCTGACAAAACATCAATCATAGTTCATCGCAACTCTGACTGAATTTCACTAATACAGTGTCTGATCCCCTCGCCAAGACTTGAACGGCTGTGGGCTCCGAGCTAAACGTTTGAATTGAAATACCCCAGAGAAAGAGATGATATGTATATCATGAATAAAAATCACACTTGATTTTAAATGTAAAAGTTACATAAACTCTAATCTACGGTAAAAACATTTGCAATATGAACCCAAAATGTTTTTACTCAAACTTTAAAATTTCCGCTCGTCCTGGGCTACCCTGTATATACAATAGGAGTTCGCCTCTTACAAGTGAACCTTGTAGAAATTTCGCAAAAACGGAGGTATTTATGACTAATAAGAATACCAGATTGAAGAGCGTAAGCTCTATCATTCAATGACATAGTTTGCTAAACTTTGCTCTATTTTTCCAGAATATGCCCAAATTATACAAAGACTTCAAAATGTTAGATTCATAAGTACCTTTATCTGTTCGTGCAGCCCTTTGGAACATCATATTTTGAGGGTTGTTGTAACAATCCTCTGAAATTAGTCCAGCATTAAGACAGGCCTTTAGCAGGTCCTCTTCAATTGTCTTCATACCAGGATTCCTCTGTAAGCCAAAGTATCCCTGTCCACAGTACATTATACACATAGCAAATTTCTTCAGTTTCCATTTTTGCTCTGCACCCATAATTCTGTCGTCGGCATCTGCAACTGTTTCGGCCTATTATAGCCGGTAACGAGAGATCAAAAGCAAACATATATAGCAAAATATTATATACAATATTAAATTTCTTGGATTACACATATATGAAAATATTTATATTTTCGTGTTGCATTATTTACCTACAATACACTTCTATTGTTTTTAAAAGTGCACCGACGTCAAATGAGAACATATATATTTAGCGTGCTGGATTCCTATAGAGTCATCCTAAAATTTAGCTGGAATTCGTCATCACCGATGGAAAGGCGTCTAACTCGGACTAACCACATTAAACAACTAGTAGCATAATTTCCGACAAAAATCTAACTTGCTTATATAAATATCTTAATGAGATTTGGTGACTGTATGGTACCGGTAAGAAGATCGATGCTAAGTATATCGATCTGATGTATAGAGAATCTACGTCCCTACTAGTCGCTTAAGCTTGGAAAACACGACACCTCAGCACCAAGGCCTAAAGTCAGGACCAATGTTGCTTAGTGTCCGCCATTATAGGCGCGATGGTACAAATCTGTTCTTATCAAAATGCATGACGCTGAACAATGACACTTTTACTATATATCATGATTTATTACCTATTACTGGAAATTACCTGATTGAGCTCTTGGGGTTCATCACTAATTTTGCACTTTTTCAACACATTAGCTTCCGTAGATTCGCTGTTTTCCACCGAAGTTACATCCCGTTTGTCCCCTACCCCTGGCATGCTCCTGGTAGTTATGCTCAAACTTTGTCGAGCAAAAGTTAATAACGAATTACCAACAAGATGTTTAAAAAATGCCACTGTAATCAGCGACAAGCTACAGCGTGTGTTTTTAAAACTCAACATGAAAAACTAATTGTGTTTGCCTTAAATTTCAGGGTTTGAACCACTTCCCAGTTCAAGGTTTATATCACCTCGAACTTTAACAGGAAACGCAAGTGGTGACAAAATGAAACACCCTCCTATATTGAGAAAGAAAATTCATTGCACTTTCACAATTCTGGTGCTCTATACCGGCAATAATAAGAACAATTCCTGTGCTTGCTAAGGGTAGCACATGGACTCAGTCAAAAACTCGACACAAGAGGAGAGCACGGCGTTTCTGAAAGGTGGAGGAAATCGAACAAATGGCGCGAATCACAAACACGGTTTATGGTGGACAGCGACCTGCTGTTCAAGTGCCACATGTGCATGCCATTGATATCGTGATGATCTCTGAGGCATGATTAGTAGAAGCCATTATGATCACGAACTGTTTCTCAAGGTCTGATATTATAGTTTCCACAAAAATCATACTTTTTGGATGCTGTGCGGTACAATGCGACCACGATGTGGAACCGCTGGCTGTTGATGCTAGTCCTAAACAAAGCATCATCAAATTTGAACATTTCTACTTGAGCAATAAAAACAAACGAGGTAAACGGGCTTAAGTACGAGAAAGGCAAATTTAACTGACTTGTTGATACTTTATAGTCAATGAATTATTAGAATTCATTAATTTAAAAGGGGACTGTAAGCTATGTTATTAGCCTATTGGATGGATTTATTTAAAAACGGCAGTAAATTCAATGATTTACTAGCTTATAGCGTTTTTAATCTCGCCAAGAGGCAGATCTCGAAGCCTCGGTATTTCAGGAGTCACGCTGAGACTAACCGAGCTTATGCATTTACAAACTGCCTTTCCAGTACAGAACTAAGAAAAAGGCACTAGGCGGCTAGGTATTTCGGAAGAAACTCGAGTGCCTTTGCGTAATCCAAACGAGTTTGTCCGGTACGCAAGTAAGCAAACCCGAGATAAAAAGAGTGAGTGATTTAAAAGCAGATGGCAGGCTTGTTGTTGACTACAAAAGTCCAGATTATACAGCAAGTTTTTTTTAATCGATGTGTGCTACCGGAAAGTCGCAATTGTACACTGAGGCATTGCTTTTGTCAGTCCGTCTCCTTGACTACAGAGGAGTTAAACATACAGAGAACTCAGAACTTCTTCAAAACAGAGTACAATGGAGTACGATATTGTGGAGCACCGCAACCTTGTTTATCACAATCTTAGGCGGCATCATCATTGGCCTCGTCGATCAATCCCGGGACTGGTCGGGTTTCGAATTGCTGCTAATATATCCATTAGTTCGTCGAAGTTATGTTGTATTGGAACAACAACACACATACTCCTAAATTTTCTAATTAGAACATTTACGTTTAAGTTTCATCCACCTATCTGAAACTTATCTCACGTCTTAGTTGCCCTGTTGATGCTTGGAACACAGGCAAAGTCAGGAACATGAGCAGAAAATAGATTTCTCGAAGGAATCGAAACTCAATGTTAGTTTTAGAACCATACTATTGACCTTGCATTTTCTAGTGAGCGAACTAAAATTATTGCTTTTGGGCAGTCTAGGAAAAATATTATTGAATTTACAACTTGGAACCAATGGCCGAACAGGCCGCATAGTGACTGTAACGACAATAGCTAAAAAATCATATTTACAAGTGGCATAGTAAGAAAATTGAACTAATGTAAACATCGAGTTCTAGCATGGTTAGTGGTGTGCTATTGGGAAAACCTGTTACGAATATATGGCTATTTTATACAATAATTATTCTTTATACAATAATTATTTTATACAATATTTATGTAATAAAACTAATTATTACACTAAACTTGTACAATATGATATGGATACAAAAAAACAGTTGGCAATATAGTACTACTCCTTCAATGAGTCATTAGTGTGCCGAAAACTTTGTTGTTAATTATGAAAAATGTGCGTTTGGATAAAAAAATTACAGAATTTTTTTCGTAAAACAGAGAAAAATCTGGTATTCATGCGTTGAATGACTCGATTGAATCCGCTGTGGCGCTACGGGCCGTTTCGCGCCAAAGCGGATTCAAATATTGAAGAAAGGGAGGGTGAAAGACAGCATTGTGACTATAAGAGCTGTGTTCTTGTTATGGTGCGTTCTTTTTGCGTGCGCTCTTGATTGAGTGTGCGTTGTGTTGTGGCATTATGGCAAATGTCTGTTTGAGACCAATTGTGACCGCTGTACAGACAGTCAGTACGTACATTGTACCATTTTGGACTGCGGTAAGTTAGATGGAATGTGAATGGGGGCTGTCCACGATTTGGACTTACTAATATGTTTATGTACTTGATGTTGGCTCATTATTTCGCTGAGGACAAGTAGGCTGTTGAAAACTAATATATTGGCTCTTAATGCAGTTTACTGGAAGCTCAAAAATTGTGCATATTCTTGCGAGCGGCTGTTGCATTTTATGCAAAAGAAAAATCAGACAAGACAATTATTTCGATTATATTCCGAAGGCGCCACGTGGTGCGAATTGTGATGAACAAACGCGTTCCTATTTCTATGAGGATCGACGACAACTACCAAGATCTCTGACTAATTCACACTATTTTTATGGTGGTTTTCTGGGAGTTCTTTCTAGTGATTATGAATTAGCAAGTAAATCCATAAGAAACGTCATAGTGTGATTCTATTACAGTTTCGGTGCCTCGTACGTGACCGCGTGGTAGTCGCCTCAACAATCATGGCGGTTATTGAAAAAGGTCATTATTGTGTTGATGGCAGCCACAGTGAGGTTAGCGGCATCCTGTTTGCTTTTGTTCCGCGTGTTGATTGGGCTCTAATATAGTGCTCATGATGATTAAATACCAATTAATGACAACTGTGATTATTCTCCAAATGTCTTTCGCTCCTACCTGATAACAAATCAACAGATATTGAGGTATAATACTAAATTGAGGTCAGCACTAACGTCGCGAGTGTCTTTGGTTTGTCAAAATTTAGGTATTTCGGGCAGCGATGTGTAAGGGCATCTCAACATCGTTATCAAAATTGTGAGTTTATAATATACATACATACATATAATATGCATATACTATTGTTGGTTAAGACGACGGGTCTTTTGCTTGCGCTCTGGGATTTAATAATGAAATCAGCCTGGACGTTTTTCTGATAAACTAAATATGAGAAACTATTTTCTGTGTACACAAACGACTGCGACATGCTTTGGTATATCCTGAATCGGGTACAATTCCATTATGTATATACGTTATGTATATACGTATATACTATGTATTGATAATTAGCATTATCCCATACTTACATGTCGGCATTACTACTTTCTAATTACAATAATTTGTATATTTTCTTTACGAATAACTACCGTATTCCGTAAATTAGCTTGTTCTAACTATATGCACTGATAACCATTAACAGGTAAATTCGATTGCGGTATACTCAGTTCTGCTACTACCTGTAAGACCTGTTCATACATTATGGTAGATCATGAAAGAGTAAAAATTTGTTAGCTTTATTAAACTGATGACACGATGACGAGACGGACGGGTAAAGATGTTAGCAGTAGGGGTGGTTTTCGCTGAAGCTGCCAACCACTTACCTTTTAATGAAGTGATTGAGGCATTTGTCTGACTTATGAAATACCCTTTAATTGTATTAGTTTTGATAACTTTTATTAAATTATAATGCTTCATTTATTTGCAGGAACTTACACGAAACCACGTGGCATCTCACATGAACATTACGCAAACCCAGATTTTGAACAAACCGGTGCGTGCATAGGCATGCTGTTCTTGATAACATATTGTGATGATCGGTTTTATTGCCAATCACAGATGAGACTATGACGATTGTTTGCTGACTCGCGCTTCAACTGACTAAAAAGCCAATTTCTGAAACCTACAATGTTCTTTTATAAAGCTAACAAAACCTGTCTTTATCGCAGGTTCGGACGAATTATATTACAAATATCGTTGGAAATTGATCACGTACGGATCACGACGATGTACGTAGTAAGTACTTTCGCTACTAAAACCGAAATCAAATTCGTAGACCTAACGGGCCAGAGTCACTGGTGACGCCTCACAGGGCGCATTTGTGCTAGAGTAGCTCGTACAATATTTTGGCTGCCCTGATGACATTTAGGCGGCTCTTCTGCCTTAAGCGATCAGTTTAAAGCCACAATATTATTATATTGGCAGCAGTTAATATTATACTGATCGATTCCTTGAGGATTTTTTCCACAAACTGGAATGTTTCGCACAGTGTCGACGTATAACGACCGATAAATTTGTGCTTCGACTTTGTGATGAATCTATTATTACCATCTTTCGCCTGAAAAGTCATGCTGATACTTATAACAACTGAAGACGAGGCCGTTGCACAATGATAACAGCAGCAAGAGTCTAGTGTTTGAATTAGTTAAAAACCAGCAATGTTTTGTTTCAGGTTAATCGCAAGCACGTCGTCCACGATTTTCAAACGAGCGTGTTTATCATTATCTAAGCTCCTAACAAAGGATGAAATGTTTAGTCTCGTTCGTATGAAATCCTGTGATTTCAAACAAATCGGAAAAATCTGATATATCTTTGCGCTACGAAATCAACTATCCGAAGTAGCGGAATCAACACCAATATCGATTGCTTTGTGTTGCTTCTATTTTAGAACGTTCCTTGAAAGACGTCTGGAAATCTGATTTTTTGCTTGAAAGTTTACTGGTTTTTTCGAAAAACGAACGTGCGGATGTAACCGGAAAAAGGGACAAAGACCTATGGTACGCAATAATTCGTAATAGTTCGTAATAGAACGTAATAGAAAGGTGTACTGAATGATGACTACTCCAGTTCTGCTACTGATATCGTTGAAGAGAGCTATACCAAACCGAATCTGACTTTTTACCAATAATATGCCTCTAACCAGTGCTAGCGCGTAAATTAACAGTTAGCAATGTAATTTTCAGATGAGCTTTCGGAATTTGGATATCTAAATATTTGAGCGCTAACCATCAGCCAGCCCACAATAACGCTTTTTGTAGTACTTGGTAAGGCGGTGCCCCATAAATGTACATGTCCAACGACGAAGATCGGACCCGTGCACCATGTTGTGCCGTATTACATGGATATCTACTTTTGTACCTAACGGCAACGAAAAATCAAACTTAACGGTATGCAGATCAAAATATTGAAGCATATATACAACAATGTAACTGCAGCGGCTTCAACGCAGTTGTACCCGTCAAAAATTGGCGATACCAAACCTAATTAAATATCAATACCAAAAAACTGAATGTATTTCTTACATTTCCAAGAGTTGTTCTTTTGCAATTTTGATCGTTTTTCTAGGTCGATTTTTCTAGCTATCAAAAAGACGGTTATGTTGCCTATTTTTTTAGGTATAAAAACAGTGATGTTTCCCAATACATCAGCCTGCGTTTAAGTGTAAAAACAATACTGATAGAAACCGGATGAAATTCAAGTTGATGGAAAATGAGTTGACAGTAACAGTCAGTTGTCCCCCCCAGCTCCCTGCAAACGGATTTATTATTTGTGGGGCGTTTTATGGGGAAATACTAATTCAACCTAAAACGCAGATTAAGAGTTTGAATATTGCTCTTTTTCTGTACCGAAGGTGCAATACAATAATTGCTGTCAAAAAATTGATATAAACTGATGTATACTATCATTAAGCTTTCGTTCTCCTGAAATTGAATGAGTGAAAACATTCGTTCTGACGATAAAAAACAGGAATGCATTAGACTAAAGACAGTAGCTATCTGGGATTTAATTGTTAGGACTGTTCAATTGCAGGTTCTTCAGTCGTTCAATCGTATGTGACACAGCAGCTGTCTTCTGTAAGGTCCGAGTTTCCTTTGCAACACTTTATACGCTGGTTCTATATGAGGATACCTTTACACAACTGCATGCGGCGGTGGATAACGCAACAAAGCCATTCGCGCAAGTGATGACTAATATACGCTATTCTGAATATGCTTTAGAAATTAGATCATAGAGTTGCTCAACTCTTGTGACACGTATTGTGAAATCGCAGGTGTGAACATCGCCACTGGGCGCTGCTCGTGAAATTCGCAATCCAAAACCGAACTGGATATCTTTCAAGGTAGGCGGTAAATTGCGTTGTTTTGCCTCTGAAGTATTAATATGTGTGAATGTCGTAGCTGCTCACTTATTGAAATGATGAATTTTCCCTACCGACAGCGCTAAACCATGGTGGACATTACTCACCATCCAACCAACCTGAGCATTCGAATGCTTCTATCTTATAGTGTGTGCAAGGTATTACTGCTTTTTAACGACGGTATTGGTGTCACACCTAGCAGGATACCACAACATATCGCCGCTACATTGCATCTATTATGACCAACGAACTGAACTCCAATTGTAAACGGTACGTTGAACGGTACGATGAAAACGATCTATCGACAGGCGGACAGAACTTCTCTGTAGAACGTGGACTGTGTCTCAGAATATGAAAACAATGTGATGATATCTATCGACGGGCGGACTGAATTTCCCTGTAGAACGTCGATTTTCTGACTAAGTCCGCTTAGTCTGACTTAGATGTTAGTCCACTGTGTAACTTCGTGTTTTTCAAATTTTAGGTTTACTCAAGATTCACTTTCTTCACTTCCAGTTATATTGGTAAGTCATTTCTACTTCGGAGAGACGCCTGTACTTCAATTATTGGTTATGTGATGAATATAAAGTTATCCCTGTCTGATGAAAACATAGATGTGGACAATATGCTAGTATAACTGAAATAACTTTAAGAATGGATTTTTCAAATTGATTGCTATATAACCCTACAAGTGCCTTTTTTGTTGGCTGTATTGTTTCAGGCAAATACGATTTGTACGAGATCGAATGGTATGTCAATCATTTCTATTCTCTACTAAAAGTAGACGTAATTTCGTGATGATCACAATGCCGACTCCCGACAACATTTGTTAATGGAGGTGTCAAACTGTTTGAACTAAGGCGGTCTGAATTGAATAAAGGACTGGTTAATTAATAGTCTGTATTATATATTCATCAGTAAATCGCTGCGTTTGTTGCAGGTATGCTATTAATATTGGCCAAATAGAACCAATAGAACCAAGTAGGTCCAAATAAGACCGGCTCAACCAGACAAAGGTAAAATTTAGTTTAAATGTTATTGCATAATTATCAATGTAACTAAAAATGATGATATACATTACCGCCCCAGCCTGACACTGGAAATGGAGATCGGTTAATTGTCCTCCTGATTCTTCTGGTTGATCCAATTTATTGGGTATACGTTCAACATACTACTTGAAGTACAATTTGATGGTTCCAGATTCAAACGAGGTATGCATCCATCCAACATGGCGAACTGATAATGATCTATTACCACCTTTGGTACGTTTATTTTACATTTTCCAACTCCAGTGTTCTTAGATGATGATATTCCCAGCTCTATGATTCGCGTGTGATTTCACCAGGCTGTTCCCCTTAGCTGTTCGTCTGAACACTCTCCCAGGCACCTTACTCAAGGTGTTCTAATTTTGCTTAACATTTTAGTTCATCTGTTTTACAGGAACCATGCGTTGCTCGGCGTATGTGACGACATAAATATCGTCAATATTTCCGCCTGCCAGGTTGGTGAATTTGATATCGTGACTATCAGATTCGGAAGTATGATGAAGAGTTCAGGACCACTGAAACTTTCCGATGATTACACACACGTTTGCATTGCTGAATAAAGTGCTTGGAACAAGATTTTCTTTATTAGACGACGTTAGGTTAATTTTGCTTTTTTTTTGCGAAGCAGACGATGGAGATAACAGGATCTTATCACAACGCAACGTGAGTGCCTATTTACTTTAAACATTTGGGATATAAATGATGGAAAACTTAGGACACCTCTGATGTTCTGTGATTAGTAATTTTGCGTATTAGTCTGAATTTTTTATCACCTCAATGTGTTTGGGTGCTTTCGACACCTTTGATGCCGCTTCGTTTGCTTTATTTTAGGTTTCCAGAGGAAGGCTGGTTCGGTGTGTTAGAAAGGATCAATAAATTTTGGAGGCACCCTGTTAAGCTGTGAATCGCTTACGACAGTCAGCTCCATAATTGGTGAGTACTATTTCGGAAATACGTCGTGTTTACAAACTGCAACGAACAATTAGAGCTTAGAAGTCATTTTATGGGCTTCTAGGTGTCATAATGTTGCTACACCATAGGCGCGTGATTTCTGAGCACGGCTTGCGATGTACGGTGTCGGGCACGGAAATACAGGACTAATCTCGGATGATCGTGCTGGTCTGAAGGGATGACCGCGCGTTGACAACCACAACAAGTATCTAGCTCTGAGGAAAAATGTATACGCCCTGGCCAACTTTGGAATCGTTGACGCTTTTTCTAGTCACGGGTTCAGGAAGGACCAGGTATAACAGATACTAACGCATTCTCCGTACCGGCGGAGTTTGTTTGCTGGCCCCGTTTGATTGCGTACATTCGACTCTGGTTGTTTACCTAGCTCGAGCTTGCTACATAAATATGCCGTTGTCAGACGGTTTGTAACGTTTTCAGCGTTGTCAGGCTGCCCTGTTTTTTATGGGGTTCGGCTAAAAAAAAACGAAAGAGTAAGCCTTCTGAGTGTCGCTGCAGTTGCCAGAACGAAGAAAATTCGTGACAGAGTCATATTATTGCTTTTAGTTGTCCTGTGTCTGGGCAAGTTGATGTGACCAAAGCAATCGACTAATCAGAGCAGGTAAATTAACTTTTCCATTAAAAGCCTCGGGTGGGCTCTTGGTCGACTGACGACTCGAGGAAGAGATGGTTGATACATTTCTCGCTTTTTTATTTTATAATAAAATTCATCTCCATAAATTTGTGCAGAATTTGTTCATAATTCTGTGTAGAATCAATTCACTAGTATTCACTAGTAACTAACAGAATACACTGCTGCTATACTGCACTACAGTAGAACCTTTGTAGGACATTTAATGCCTGCTGAGGTGGGATGAGCAGTGCTATATCGAAAGTTTGGTTTCGCTAGCATATCGCTTCAATTTGGCGGTTGTCCTGACAGTAGACCACACCACAGTCTGAGATGATTCATTATTACATAATGAGAACGATGACTAACATGTGTGGAGTTACTCATTCTGATGGACATTAATTAGCAAACATTTTATTTTCGGTTTTTCAGATTAATCGTAGAAATACCTATGAAGAAAACCGGCCATTGTTCGGTGGGAGTTCTCTAGTGTAAAGGTACCCAAATTGATGCTGCAGAGGTTTCGAATTTTTACCGATTTCACTGACTACACTTAAGCCGCATATAGTTCTCTCTCAGCCGTATTCCCTTCAGTGCCAGAAAGCAGTTAGCGAATTTATTGTACATACATGATGATTACTAAATAGACAAGCATATGTCTGACTTC